>CABPRJ010001895.1:1752678-1786825 GCA_902439185.1 Cinara cedri
AAAAAAAAGAAAAAAAAAAAAAAAAAAAATAATAATAACAACACAACTACGAATAAATCGTCCGTTAAACGGCCCGAGGGGAAAACGACAGGCGCGCACGGACGGAGTACAAGCGCATTAATACGTGCAGTCCGCTGCACACACCGGTCGCGGCGCGCGCGTTTCCGTCCGCCGTGCCGTGATTAATGGCGTCAACGGGAACGACGGCCGCCCGGTGTTCGCCCGCCGGGTAACGTGCGGGCCCGGGCGCGTCGACGGTCGTTCCCGGAAGGGCCCCCCCATCGAGGCTCCGGCAAAGAGCAGCGCGCCCTCTCTCCGGCGGGCACCCCCGCAAAACGACTCGACAGCGACTGCACGGGCGACCGTGACGACGAAATCGGACTCACCCGACTAGAATATACGGGCCGCGTATACAGTTTCACGTATGAAACAGTTAAACAATCGATGTTTGACACGATTGTGTATTTCTTCGGTCCCGCGGGAGAACGGTTCCAGCAGTCGATTTTTCGCAACTTTTTATTTTTTTTTTTTTATTTACGATTTCGTGATTTGTTCGCTTCGACTCGCGGTGAGCGTATTTTTCACGACGAATACCCGTTTCCATCAAAACGAACCGCTCCTTTTCCCACCAAACCAGCGATAAATGAACGATTCGCCGCCGAAACAATATCCGTACCACCAGCATTTGTACGCGTAAAAGCGCAATCCTTTCGGTTTCAGCGTCCGACACAACGTTATCCGTTGATTTGCGATTCGGTGAACCGACCACGGATACAAATTAATTAACCGACACTTAGTATACTGCGTATTTTCACCGCGAACAATTTGACTTAACTACTCAAGTCCTTTCCTGTGACCAAAGGAATACGGAGGAGTTTCTTCGTAACCGGTCGGGGTACCGGCTTTTGCTCCCTTCCTGCCGTAAATCCACGACCGATCCGCGCGGGGGTATTTGGCGACGGTTTTTCTCCAATAACCAAATGATATGCGCAAACCGACAGTTTTTTTCGAAATATGTCTCATTATTGTTCTCGGTAAATAATATGTTTTCAGATGGTAATTATGTAGTTCGAAGTCGCCCGGCTTTGTTATGTGTACATAAAAAGTATTATAATAATATATCATTATACTTCAAACGCGGCGTTCTGTCGTATACGGGAACGCGTATACACGAGGATAAAAAAAAAAAAAAAAAATCCGTGTTACAAAGGGTTTTGCTTCGCTTCCCTCGAAAAAAATCTAAACCCGTCACCGGATTGCGTGTTTACGGACCCTACTCGGATTCCGCCCGAACGGCATGTGCGTAGTCGATACATCTGATAGTCACTAGGTACCATACGAGGTATTCGGGTTCACACTTTGGACACCGACTTCCCTGGGTGACAGTCTCGGGTTCGGACGGACAAGTGCCTCGGTCATACGCTACTGTATAAAACAATCCTGAAACCGGGACCGGCCGAACTCGGTTAGGGTCCGTAAACACGCCACCGGGATCGCGACGGTCTCAAGAACCGGCGGCGGCGGCGGCCTCGGCTCCGATACAACATATCGGTTGATACCGAACGTACCTACCAACGTACACACATCGTATTATGTATAATACCGAATTTTCGTTGCTGTTGAGTCGATTTTTGTTTTTTTTTTTTCTGCTTTGTCGTTCCCTTTCTGTAACGACCACCCGGTGTACCGAGCCGTTGTTTCGTGTGCCAACAGCCGGAGGCCGGTATCGTTATAATACTAAAACCGGCCAATTAGTGCGATCGGGCTCCGACCCGACCGGCATTTATATGCACCGCCGACACCGACGATTCCGTCGTATACACACGAAATCTCGATACGAAGAAAAAAACAAACCCGACATCTGACCGCCGCCGAGAAAAACGCGTTGCGTGCGCGTCCGTATTCGAAATCAAATTCCGTCAGTGCGTTTTATTTACGGTGCTTTTTATTCTCACGTTGTTTTTCGATCGTCGTCTTTTACGCGCGTTCGGAGTTTGTGTTAGGGGTTTTTTTTGTTTTTTTTTATAATACAACGCTCTAATTGAGCGTATTTTACTTGCAGAGTTAATTGTTGTTGTTGTTGTTCAATAATTAATATTATACGTAGGTTTATTAAACGAAACAATAGCTTTATGTATCCCATAAAAAAACATTACCGAGTCTACGATATTATAATATTATACGAAAACTTAATAGTAATTAATAAAATACAACAAACAATGAAACATTTAAAATGCTGTACGGTATAAAATGGCGGCGGTGCGAGGGGGGTACGGTGGGACGTTTTCATACCGTTTTAGAGGCTGTGTACGCACGCGGTATTATCGGAAAGTTTCCTTTTAAAATGTAAATAGTTTTTCAGCCGCCGCCGCCGTCGGGACGAAAATATTCGCTTTATGAGTACAGTATTATAATAATATTATATACGGAACGGCATCACAATGCGTACGGGCAAAGTATGCTAATGTCCGCGCGACTCGAAAATAGTTTTCTCACGCAGAGTTCAACTATTCGCATTATTACCATCGTCGTCACCGTCGCACGCGTTACCGGGCAAATGGGATGGGGAGAGAGAGAGAGAGAGCGAGAGAGAGAGGGCGGGGGCGGTCGGCTTCTACGATGAAACGACCGATTTTGCCGATCGTCGATTGCCCCGCGCGTTACGAAATTCCCTCCCCCCCTCCCCTACTTTCGCAGCCGAAAAAAAGGCCGATACTGCTGACGGCCGTGTCGTCACCGTTTTAAAACAGAAGATGTGTATGCAGTGATTTCATTTTTATCAGTAGGCAACGGCGTATAATACGCGGGCTAATGCTGCACCTGTTGTATACAAGTTTTATTTTTCCCGTGTTGCCTGCAAGGTCATCCAGAAATCGACGAGAATTTCCATTTATTTGAGTAAACTACAAGGAAAATCGAAAAACGACCGCTTTTAACCGAATGAAAAAAAAAACGACAAAAGAAAGTTCCTGGAAAGTTGCTTAAAGATATACAGTAAAAACGATAAAAATTACGCTTAAAACGCGAACGACAAAAAGATTACCATCAAGTATAACTTATGATGTCAACCTCGCGTTTAAACGGTTACAAATAGCTCGAAAATAGCCAGAATGTTTTTGATAGTTGTATCACCACGACTAGGTAAAGGGCTAATATAAGTATTTCTTGAACATTTCTCACATCTCTCTATGTTTTGTTCTAACCTATAATATTACTAAACGTAAATACAAATTAAAAATAACAAAAGACTTTAAATGTTCCCGTTTTTCCTACGTTTTCTCCCAATTATTAAGTAAACGAGAAGGAAAATAAAAAATATTACCTTCCAACGTAACGAATCGACATCATTTTTTGCCGGAAACCGTCTCCAAATGTGAACGTAGATGAACGAAGCATTTAGCTGTTCACAGACAGAACAAAAATAACGAAGACATCATAGTAAAAACACTAAACATCTCTCGTTCATATTACACACTTCACACCATGGGTACCACGGGTAGGTCACTGTTGTAAGCGGTAATTTGGAAAGCATACACATATGGGTTGATTGATTTCACATATGTACAGAAATCCACGATAAACACTGCAATCGTAAAACGGTAATGAACGGAGCTCGATAAACTGGTAGGATTTGTTTGCTTGTAACTCGCATATCGACGATTAAGTATCTCAAATTAGATATAGTCCCCAGGCGGAAATTCCGCATGTTTTAATAGGTACGCTGTGAAAAATTTCGAGCATTTTTACTAGCCAAAAAGTGTTTTCGAGAAAATAAATTAAATGAAAAGATCCTCAGGGGGTGAACTGTTGCGAAATTTAAAAAAAATAAACGTTCTAATTAAAATATCAAAATGTCCGCATCATTCGTGGTAATGTGTGGAAAATTCAGAGTGATTATCATAATTTCGAGAAACCTTAATAAAACTATTATATTAGCTTCTTCACAGAACAATTTAAAAAGACTGCATTTTTTAAAATTATATCCGCCAGTGAAATCAAAACGTGCGGCACTAAAAAAAAAACGATTAGTCTAAACGTGCCGTTTTTTGTTTTTAGTCATCTCGTCCAGTACAACGACGCGAAACCGTATTATTTAATTAAATATAACAACGTAAAAAAATATAAAAAAAATATGGTAATGCATGGTTTTTATTTATTCGTTATTTGAATATACGCACTTGAAAACCGTATTACCGCGTACTCATTAAAAAAAAAAAAAAAAACCCCGACAATAACAAAACAAAGAGAATTATTATCACGCGTCCTTTTTGAATCGTCCCTAAAATTTATCTTCTCTCCTTAACAAGTTTTGTATGTTTTTATATTATTACGACGGGAAACGTTTACGGTCAAAACCATGACGACGCGTCCCGGAACGATATTCTTTAAAATTATTATTCTCTCCCTCCTGTCGTCTTGCAGAGTTTCCTTTTTTATTATTATTATTATTTTTTTTTTGTTAATGTTCACTGTCATGTAAGTATAAAATGAGTTTTTTTCCTCCCGTTAGTATTATAGATGTTTTTCATATAATATGCGGTTTTTTCCTCTCGACAATCTTTGTGACTATTTGATATAATAGTGGAAAAGGAAAGAAAAAAATAACCGTATTATTCTCTCTGTAGTGCTGGTTCTTGTGTTATTCGATATGACCGCAGCCGAGGCATCCCGTGCGGCATTTTCGTGAAGGTACGATGCATTTATTACATTCGTCTGCGGTTGTTTCGTCCTTAAGCCTTTGCCCTACCATCCGTCACCGTAGACTATTCTTTTGAGACGACCGAGAGTGAGTGAACGTCCGGAAAAAACCGCCCCGTCGACGACGATGGAAACTTGTTTTTGTTTTTATAACAAAGAAGTTATAAGTTTTACAAAGATGTGTTTATTATTATTATTATTTTTTTTTTTTGAAAAGATATTTTTGATTAGGCGAATCGTCCAATTTATTCACGCGGTACCTAAAAATCTACGCAATTCCTGACGATGGTACTTGATTTGAAACTCATATCGAAATTTTCAGCAAGTCGCCTCCTACATTTTTGATTATTGTCGTTTTTTTAGTTACCGCTTGGCAACGTAATAAAAACCGCTAATTCTATTAGAATCGTATTCTCGTTAGCAACGACTTACATACGTCACATACGCAGTGCCTATTCACGAACTCCACGACCACACTGCAGTACCGTCTAAAATAGCGGCCCACTATCCGTTGAGCGTATTTACAGACTCTGTCCGAGCCGAGACATGACCGGGAGGGTTGTATATTAAGAGTTTAACCAAACACTACCTGCGTTTCGGTCCCGGCCCGATATACCGTCTCCAAGGAAGTCGGCGTACGTCTCTATGTGTAAACCCTAAAACCCGGTGCCCGCGTCGATTATATTGACCACGACGCGGGTCGCGTGTTATTTGCACACCGTTCGGGGCCAACCGCATTGGGTTTGGTAAATACGTACGTTACACGCGAGCGGTGCTTTTCGTTTGTTTTGTTTTTCCTATAACGCATTCTCGTGTATATTGCGGCGTCTTTTTTCCATTTTTTCCTTTCGTACCCGCGGCGGTCGTCAAGCCGTGCGTCTCGGTTCCCGGGGCCGTCGCGGTTCGCCGTGTCGCGGGGGGGCCGGGTCCGCGCGCAGTAAACACCGCGCGCTTGCAGCGGCACACGGTGAAACGGTTCGTTTTGCTTTTTTACCGTCTTCGTTAGTCGCGCGCCCGCGCGCGCGTGTGTGTGGAGGGGGAGCCGCCGATTCGGTTTTCGAAACGTAAAAGCGCCGCGGACCCGGAAAGGTCGAGAACCGCCGGCGCGCCGTCGCGGAACGGGAAACGACAAACGCGCGCGTCGTCGCGCGGCCGGCACCGGCCGACGAACGTAAATCAGAGCCGGTTTTGCCGGGCAGGTAACCGCACCGCGACGGTAGTGCCGGGGCCCGCGCGCGCGGTAATAAGAACCGACGGGGCATTGTGTTGAAAGGGCAATGAGAACGGTGATAATGGAAAAAGAAAAAAAAAAAACGTCCCAGAAACAGAAACGGCGGTAACGATAAAAAAAAATAAAACGCGCGCGCGCCCAATTACACCGCGGCCGCGCAAATGTCTTAATGAAGTCGGCGCGGTTGTGTCCACCGCGCGGCGGATAATACTTGTGTTATTGTTGTTACAAGTGCGCGATAAGGTACGCGGACAATAATATTATTATAACCGAGAGAGCGCGCGCGCGCACACAACGGTAACGCGCATTATCATGTCGTTTCGCTAAAAAGCGTATTATTATTATTATTATTATTTTTTTTTATTATCGCGTTGTTCGTAATCGTGTCGATTCCGCGCGCGCGCGTTTTTTATTTTTTACGAAAACGCTGCGCACTTTTCCTGCCGGACCTGACCTCGCCCGACGCGCTGCATAACCGACTTAATCTCCGACCTCTATTATTGTCAATCCGAACGGTTTACCGGCTTATTTACCGTCGTCATCACAACGTCCGCGCATCCGCCGTCCGTTTTTCTTTACAGTACATACCTAGCCCGGTGAATGCGAATCGTCCGTATCCATATCCGATTTTCCGAAATCTGCTGCAGTTTTTTTTTTTTTTCATTTGTTCAGTTACCTACGCGACCCTTATCCACTATGATCGATTTCAACACACGTCTTCGTGTTTGACTTCACGGGAAATTCACTCGTTTCGTTTTCTTATCAACATTTTTCCGCATAGTGTTTCTCTTGAGGATCTTCGTCTTTTTGAAGGAGTGACGACGGTCTTCCAAGCGAATACTCCTCCATTTGTCTATGTCTTCCGCCACCTCTTTCCAGTGTACTTCAGTTTCCACTGCTCTTACATCTCTGTTAAAAAACAATCCTCCCACCTTAAACGAGGTTTTCCTAGTAGTCGCATTGGTGTTGGAAAAAATCCCGAAGTTTTCGATTGTGTATTACACTCCAGTACGAACATCTTTGCACGGTCCGACAATTCTTCGCTGAATTTTTCTTTCGAAAACCATACAACCGTTATTCTTGCCAACAGGTACTTACTCTATTTAGCACTTTTTCGTTAATTCTTAATATTGTCAATATTGTTAATATCAACTTAATATTGTTTTACGTGAACAGTGCTATTTTACTGTTAAAATTAACTTGCGTTTTACTATCACGTTTGATCGGCATCTCTGTTGTCATTGTTGATTATACTACTAAAATATATGCGAACCGATTCGCTTATTAATTGGTTTCCTTTTTTATTATCGCGTCACTACATGTTTCCGTATTCCGGATGACCAAAATGTAGGACTCAGGGCCCAAGATCCTCCAGGGTTACCGAGTTCCACTATACCGTATATACCGGTTTCGGTCATAGTCACGGAGCGTTATTAAAAATGCGGTCACGGTATCCCCGGAGAGCCGTCTCGCGTCATCATCTCAGAGACAAACGGTCGAAAATGAAAAAAAAAAAAAGCGACCACACATTTATTTCGTCGACGAGGTGAAGTTTTTCGGTCACCGAGTACGCCGCGAGAGACTTCCGAGGAGCTGACAACGAAAACCTCGGCCATTATTCGTCGTGCCTAATGACGTATCACGTAATGCGTAGACGTTCCTCTTTCTCTCACTCATTCTCTCTCTCTCTCTCTCTCGACTAGCCGCCAACGCTGTAAAACGCCCTCGGGATGCGCCATCGTCCAGAAAAGTAAATTGGTCTCTCGTTCTAATTTCTTTAAGAGGGTAAACAATAATATTGTTGTTGTTTTTATCCTTCATCTCTGTACACCCTTCGGCCCGGACGAGAACTGAAGTGTCTTATATACAGCTGAGCCACAGCAGCAGCAATAGACGCGGAGTAATTTAATGTGACACGGAGACATTAAAAGCAAAAACAAAAATAACAAAATAACAAATTTAATTAATCGTGACCTTTTTAATTAATAACTCGTTATGTAAGGCAAATTACGAAAATAATTTTCTTTTCTTAAAAAAAAAAAAATCTCCCCCCCGTAATTACACATTGCGCACATTTATTGTAATGAAACACAAAAAAAAAAATTTAAAAAAATGGTTTCCTCCGATTATTATATTAATTACACTTTTGAATACAATCATTTTTGTTTTTTTTGTCGAAAATTTGTAAGTGAAAACGAAATTTGTTTTTATCTACGCCATCTGTTTAGGTACGGTTACTGTGCAATTAGGTAGGTAAACAAATATCTCGGGCGATTTATTTTTTGAGAAAATCATAAAAAAAAAATCCGTTTCGATCACGAAACCCATACATCTCTACGCACACTACATTCGCCGCCCACAATCCGAATGACTCATTGAATGCGGAGCCCGTCAATTGTTAGAGACAATATTTTTTATTTTATAAAATATAATGTATTGCGATTTCAAATTTAAAAAACTCGATTCAATGATACTGCGTTTTCAACGGTACTTCTATAATCCGCCGCTTTAGAAAAAAGTTTTTTTTTTTTTATTAAATTTGTACCTAAGCAATAATATTTTTAGTCGAGTGGCCACAGCACGGCGCACTGACCAGTATGTACCCCTAGTATCCTGTCCGTAATATTTTTTTTCACAATCATATTCCATAGTAAATATTTTTATTTTTTTTTGTTATTATTTATTTTTTTATTTTTTAAAATAATACGACTCTCGTCGGTCTGTGGACAGGCAACCGTTACAATAACGGGCATTATATTAGAACGAGAAAAAAAAATTTCACGAAAACAATTTCATTTAATTTAACGGTGGAATATTACTATTAAAATCGTTTCTTAAACTAAAAAAAAAAAAACGATTTTTATCTTATATTTTTTTAACGAATCTCGGTAAACGTTTTTTCGGTTAGTTAAAATGCTTCGATTTGTTCACGTCATACAACAATATTTGCAGAATTTTTGCCCGGCGGACATGTTCGGCGGTTTACTGCACCTCCTATAGAGGTCCTTTTTTTGATTTGTTCCCTCGGCCAACAAGGAAAAAAACACGACTAGTATTCTCCTCGGCTCAGAATCGTCTTTCGTTTGCAACGGTTTATCGTTGCGCGTACAGCTAGCACCCTGCACGTATCCCATCTTCCCGCAAATATTCGCCCAAAAGCAATTACAGCCTACATACGACACGCGAGTTCAGTATCGACTTTTTAATTATTTTAATCATTCGATCGTTGACATTTTTCGTTTTCTATTTTCATCGTAAGTTTAAACGAGCCTTTGCGTACCAAAGGCGCCCGGGACAAGGATACATCCTACCGTCCTGTCCCGAGATCCGGGGTACTGACGGCGACGGCGGGGCGAAACATGTCTTCACGCGATCCCCGCAGTACAGCATACGTTGTTATACTGTTTTATAGGCGGTTTTATAGTGGCGCACGCGGGACTTTTTCTCGGGAGCGGTTTTGTTTACAATAATTTATTATAGATAGGGATCGCACATATTACCGGTACAGTACCGCAATCACTGTTATCACCGAATAGATTGTCCTCGACGAAATTATATGTTATTTTATTCTTGTGGCGTGCGCGGTAATTTTCGCGTGCTTTGCGATTGTTTCCCGTAAAAGACGGGGAACGCGGAGACGCGAAAGTTTGAACGCGCCGTTGCCCACGCGCGCGTTATTATATTATGCGCTTTACGTGACCCGGAACACGGACCGAATCGGACGTTACCGGACACCGTCGTACAGCGCACGCGGTTCTCGTCCACCGTACGGCGACAACGACCGATCGGCCGTACCAGACCGGACGGCCAGCCGACCGCTCTCCTAAAAAACTGAAAAACGGCGATAGTATTTCGCGTACCACGCGCCGGTACGACCGCGCGGGAGTTCCGGGTCGGACTGGACAGGGCTCCGCGCCCGCGGTGTCGATTCGAACGCGGGTACGCCCGCTCGACGACCGGTCCGGCGAACAACGCGGTGAAACCCGCCGTCACGGACGAAAAGTCCCGGCGAAAACGCGAGCGCGCCGCGGCGAACGCGAACCGACCGGTCCCACGGCCGTCGGCGACGTAGCGGATTTTATCGCACCCCCCCGGGGAACGAAACCGAGAATTCCGACGGGTTACCGTGCGCGCCTGGACCCGTGCGGTACGTCCGTCCGGTCTGCTTTTCGTAACCGCGTCGACAACGGTAACGTTCGTTACCGTTCGCGCGGTGCGCGTGGACGGACGAAAATAACGCGCGACGTTCCGCGCGTCCTCAGCCTGTATCGCGTTCGAAACCGGAGACGCCCGCCCCGCGTCGGTTGCCGTTGTCGTTGTTTCGTCTTTACGTTTTCACGCCACTTGTGCCGCGGAGAGGTCTTGCGGCGCCGGGGCGAAATTCGGGAAACGCGAGCGGGCCCGATGAATCCGACGACGAAAACGCCGACGCCGTACGTTTTTTTTTTTTCATTCTATTGTGCGTCGAGTATTGCCGCCGAACGACGACAAAACGGTTTCCACGGTTAGGTACAATTACAATTACTATTATTATGGTAATAAATACGACGCGCCCGGGCAAACGGACTAGAAAAACGCGGTTCGGACGGATCAAAGGACGCGAACGTCGCGCCGCGCGCGTCTCTCGCTATATAAATCACAGTATTACATTATAATACCACCGCAATGTTGTGTTGCGTACACTGTACAGGGTGTGTAAATCTGCGGTACACGATAGTTTCCTATACGCGTTATGACGGCACCGTGTTCGTGTGTTCGTGAGATCAGGGGCCACGCTATGGGCCGTGTACAGAATTGTTTGACCCCCCCCCCTATCTCCCCGTAACCATCTTCGTTTAAAACGAACCGATACCGTTTCAAGAAAAACAGATGCGTTTTAACGTTTTACACAATTCAAATAACGTGCTACCGGACGAGCAATCCGCGGCTCTTTTAAAGGTACAACGCGAACGATTATTGGAGCCGTCCTCGTTAACCGAAAAACAGTTTTCCGAAGGGAATCGACAAAAACCCGTCTCATATAGATTCTATAGTTGAAAACGTCGGCAAATATTTCGGAAAAATAGTACAGGTACCGGCCAGGAAAAATTCCGCTTTTTTTTTTATGGCGCCGCGTGAAAAATAACGGAGAAATCGCTCGATCAAAAAAAAACGCAATTTTCAGAAAGGAACTATTAGGGTGTTCAAAAAATGTGTTCATTTAATGTACCGCCGGGCGAAAAATCCGCATTTTTCAAGGTATGACGTGGACAAATCGGAGAATTTTTACTTATCGAAAAAAAGCGGTGTTGCGAAAAAAACCATCTTAGAAAAACTAATATACTTATAGTGGCTATATAAACCAACTGCCTTATCCCCGTCACGTTACAAATAATAATAGTAAATCGGGTCGGATGTTCAGAATGATCCGTCGAAATATTTTAAAAATCGTGTATTTAAGTATTGGGTTTTATTTAAATTTTTTAATTACATCAAAACCCGTAGTGAGGGCATCATCGTGACGTAAAATAATAAATATTCATAACGATAAAAAAAAAAAAAAAAAGAAAAAAAATCGATTTAAATTACACATAATAACATAATCAACCGACCTGATCGGGTCTGAGTCCGGCGGGCACCCACGTGTACTCTTCCAGCGCGCATCCGGAATCGTCGTCGGAATGCGAGTGCCGCTGTTGAGGGTCGCCGGCGCCCGCGGCCGTGGCCGTCACCGCCGGGTGATGGTGTTGGCCGTGGTGGAGCTGATGGTGCAGGTGACCGAGCAGCGTATGATGGCCGCCGCCGCCGCCGTGCTGATGGTGTTGCAGGGCCGCGGCCGACGGGTCTTTGCGGCCGGCGGCCGTGGCCACGGACGCCGTCGGAGTGGCCACCGCGCTCACGGCCACGGTGGCGGCCAGCAGTTTTTCGTAGCCGCCGAGCGCCTGGTCGTAGCCCGGCGGGCCCGTGGGCAACGGCGGCAACGGCGGGGGCGGCGTTCCGCGCTTGACGCTCGACGTCCCAGCCACGGCCGCCGAGGCCGCGGTGGCCGCGGCTAACGACGACGACGACATTATCGCGGCGGCGCTACTGCCGCAGGCCGTCAGTTTGGCGGTTTGTCGGTGGTCACTGCCGCCGCCGATGATGCTGCTGCTGCTGCCGCTGCTATTGTTGTGATCGTCCCGCGGACAATTGCAATTCCGGCACACCTGTCTGTGGGGGAAAAAAAAAAAAAAACCAAACATTAGATCGTGGTCGACGGGTTTTTTTTTTTTTATGCGCGATAATAACAATTATTAAGTCGGGTATTTTTGATTTTCATATTTTGTAGGAGAGGGTCGCGAAAACGGGCGGATATATTTTTTTAATTTATCCACGTTCGATTTTCCGACTCGATCGTCCCCGTTCGCGTTATTCGCTCGAGGGGGTAGTGGGGGGGAGGGTAGGGTTGCATGGTGAGCGACGGAATGTATACGATAATGTTTCGCCGCATAAACTGCGCCGATATTCGTATTGTCCGTATTGTCCGCGTTAAATCACTGTCGGGGTGTTCGGAATACGTTACGTACGGTTATAATATACCGCGCGCGGAACGACGTCGGTTCGTATTGTCGTTGTCACCGTTGTTATTTGTTATTGCGACGGATTCGCGGCCGGACACCCGCGCGCAACACTATTATTGTTATTATTTACGAGGGCGCGGAATTTCGCGAACGAATTCGTCACCGCAGCCGCCGTATTATCGCGCGTTCATTAGCGGCGAGACGGCGTCCGACGACAATCCGGATTGTCGCATATCGAAAATGTAATTCGGAAATTCGGACGCGGGTTTTTTTTTTTTTTTTATTTATTTTTTTTCCCCGTACACGAATCGTTTAACGCCGTGTTCGGTTTTCCGGAAAATATGCGTATAATTACGTGCAATAGATTCCAGAGAGAAAAAAAAAAACCAATCGAAAACTCGAATTTCGAAACGCCGAGATCGTCGGCGACAGGGCGTTTTTCGGTTTCGGGCATTGGCGACGCGCCACCGCGACGCTCGACACGCGTTCCGCCGATCGGACCGCGTGCGACGGTCGCGGACCTATCCGTCGCGTTTCACCACACCCCTCCCCCCGCCGTCCCCGGCGCGCGTCGCGGGTTTTCCGCCGGCCGGGGCCGTTCGTCGTCCGCTACATGCGTTTCGGACCGACACCCGGGGACGACGATTTTCTCACGGATTCGGTCCGACGGGGAACAGCGCGTCCCGAACGGCTTATTCGTTATCGGCATTATAAATTCGCGGCGAACGGTCCCGGGGAACCCCGAAAAACGGTAAGCTGCGAGCTCTGTGCATGTAACGTTCACCGGCTCGCGTACGGATTCCCGCGCGGCTCGGCGGCGACAACCGCCGCGGTTATTACCGAATCGTACCGGACCGAATAATTTGATTCCCACAATAACACTCGGCGCGATGAGACGGCGAAGGCCGCGTTTACGTGTATAAGTCGGTAATTTACCGTTTTTTTTTTTCTTTTTATTTATTTATTTTATTATCATCGTTATTTTGTTATTTTTTTCTTTCTAGTGCGACGTAAACGTCGTGTTTATGATATCGATAAGTCCGTAATAATAATAGTAAATTATAATGAAGCACCCGTACGTATGTATATGTGTAGAGAGAGGCGCGCGACCGTCGCGGTACGGCACGGGGGTATTTGAAGAGAGAGAGCGAAAAATGTCCGTATTATAAGAGCGCGTTCATAAATAAAGATTTTTTTTTTTTTTTCAAAACATTTTTTTTTACCGCCGAACGAGCATAAAAATACAAATTATTATAATATACGGACGGACCGGCCGCCGCCGCCGCCGTAGCCGTCTCGTGCAGAGAAAACTCGTTTCGGTGCCGGTGTAGCGCGGCGGTGGTGCCGGTACAGCGTATGCGCGTAGACATAATTTATAAATAATATTTAATTGGCAAAAAGGAAATTATTACGACGACCGTTACGGCCGCGGCTGTGACGACGACGACGACGACGGTACGATATGAAATACACGCGCGGAAGAAAGGGAATGGGGGAAAAAAAAAAAAAAAAAAACAAAAAAACGATTATGTTTTCCGGAATCCGTTTTGCCAAAACATAATTATTTGAGATACGCTTCGAGGCCGTAAAAAACGCGTTTAACATCGGCGAGCGTTTGTTGCGATATCGAAATGCGCGCACAGGTACGATGTTATATAATTTATATTTCTGTTTTTTTTTTTTTTATTCCTGCGTTACCGACGCGTAAAAATATCGGTGTTATTAATGTCCCGTGTTTAATCGCGCGTGATTTTATTAATCTGCGTCCGACGGGCGGGGGATGAGCGAGAGGGTCGCGTGGGGTAAACGTCAAGAAATATGTGGAAAACCGCCAAAAAAACGACCGCTCTCCCACCGGATCGGCGGCGGCGGATTATATCGCTCCCCTCCCCGCGGACCGATCACCAGCAATCACGTGTATGTATAGTGTGTTTTTTTTGTTTTTATTTTTTTTTTTTCAATTAAAAACGTTTGATTTTCAAACGACGATTTCAACGCGCGTGCACAAGCGCCAATAGGCCGGTGGCGACGGAGCGGGGAACGTACTGCACGTGATCGCGTAGTAAATCGATCGTAACCGGTGTAACGGTAACGGACACACAGAATCGCCCGGTATACGGTGACGGAACCGTCGAATCCGTTTCGCGAACGCGTGTAGGCAGGCGAAAAGTATCCGGCCGGTACGATCCGTACGGCCGGTGGGTGAACGCGTTTCGTTTCCGAGAACACGGTCACGACGGATAAGGTGCCGCGGAGGCGGCGGCCGGACGGTACAAATTATTATCATAAAGTATACGGCGTGCGCCGCGGTACAATACGGCCCCGTCGCGATCGGTAGTGGCGCCGCCGACGGAGGGTGACCGGAGGGCGCGGCGAGGGACGGGTGAGGGGGAGTGAGAGGGTGGGACGTAACGAAACCGGACAAAAAGTAACCGCGGCGCACTATAATTATTTATGTTAATTGTCCCGGTGCAGTCTATACGTGTAATAGCTGTCGGCCATTGTTCCGCCTTATCCGCCGTGATACGCCACGCCGAAAATGCCGCCCCGGTGTCGCGCGGACCGTCGCCAAATCGCCAGCATTTTTCTGCGCGGCCTCCGACGGCGACGCGACGTTTCCCGTACACGCTGCCGCGGGTCCGTAGCGAAAACGTTTATTTCATTTCTCTTTGGGCCCGCCGGATATTTTACCGAAAAACCGCGTTGGACGCAATTGCAATGTTGGCGGCGCATCCGCCGCTCCCGCGCGACGTTTTCGCGAATCGAACGCGGCCGAATCGAAACCGCACTATCCGGCCGCGAAACGTGTTCGAAATCGATCGCGAACCGCTTGCGGCCGTGTGCACACGCCGTCGCGTCAGTCCGCGCCCCGCGGCATGGCCGATCGACGGTAATTCGCGGGACGACCGCTGCATAATTCGGCCTCATCAGCGTAACAGTATAACGGCACGGTCCGTCCACTCCATTACAAACGCGTCTTACGGCCTGCGGGACTGGGATCAATTGTAACGCGGGCGGACGTTTAGTCTCGTTTTACAGTATGGAAATAACGCTCGTGTCAGTGTTGAGCGAAAAGAAAAAAAAAATGCATAAAAACGCGTTTCCCCGTGACCGTGCGATCACGTGACGTCCCCGTCCGCATCACCGCGGTCAACCGCCGTTGGCGGTCGATGTTTAAAAATGCATAATTCCGGTCGTCCGCCGTGCGGGAGGTTGAATTTTCGAATACCGTCTTTGTTAACGCGTCCCCCCCCCACCCCCGAGCCCTCTGCCGTCCGAAATTCGCGCTCCTCCGTCGCACGCACCTCGCCCGTGTCTCGAGGAGAACGCGCGCGCGAAATGCGATTCCGGGATTCGTTTCCGCAGTTTTCGAACGTACGGACCGCGTTTTCGTTTTTATGCGGCGGGTCGACGGGAATTCACGGCCCGTGTGCTTTTTTCGAGGGGGTTTCCTCCCGCCCCCGTCCCCCCCGGCTTTTTGAACGCATCGCGCGCGCGACGTCCGGGAGGACGCGGTCGGAAGAGAAAAAAAAAACGACGACGATTCGGCGCGTGAAACCGCGAAACGCATAGCAGTGGCGATGTCTGCCTACGCCGTCGTCGGTTTTCTACACACACACACACTTTTCTGAGCAGACTTACTGAATACCGACTTACGCAGCAGCCGGCTACATCATATGCGGTTCGCGAAATGCCGACGCCGCGCCGTGTTCGTGAACGGCAACGCCGTTGCGCACCGGGGCAGGTACACCGCGCACGCTGTACACACGCACGCGCGCGCGGGATATTATAATGCGGTACGCGGGTAATGGAGAATTTAACGAGACCGTTAATTGCACCGGAGACCGCGGGTAATGGATCTTTAGGCACTTCCACGCGGAACTGCGCGGCGCAACAATATACGCGCGCATCGTATCCCGTCGGCGGCTATTATCGGCGCACGTCACGGGGCAAATGGAATCGACGAACCAGTAACGCGTGCGTGACAACGGATAATAATAATATGATTATAATTATCGTTATCGACCGGTACGGCCGGTGCGGACAAAACCGCGACGGGTCCCCGCGTCACATTTCACCGTCGGTTTTCCGTAATTGTCATATCGTTTTCCGGAGATCTACGGAAAAGCCGTCCGATAAAAGATAAAAAAAAAAAAACAAAAACGGAACGAAAAGGTCGATTTATTTTACACGGCGCGTGGGAACCGCTGTCGTCCGCGAAACCGGAAAACGCAACACCGTAGCGCGCACAACACGGTAAGGTAACGTGCGCGCTAATGTTTGATCGGGTTTCGCGAATACCGTTTCCCGGGCCGGCGCGGCGCGCTCGTTGTTATTTTGTGCGGCCGTAATTTCTCAGACGAATAGAATGCGAAAAATAAAATAGAACCGTCCGTCGCGTCGGTGCACACAACACGGGTGTAAAGGGGTGGGGGGTGGGGAGAAAAAAAAATTACAAAAAATGACTGGACGGAAAAACGTACGGATGCGGTGAGTCGTACGCGTACCTCTCGACGTATACGAAATAATGGCGGTTTAACGAATCGCGTTTATTTTCGTTTTTTTTTTTTTTTTTTTTTTTTCAACATATATTACCATCCGGTTTTCTCACTATTGTTCGCCGCGAGTAATAATAATTATTACGCCGCAGCTAGGCCGCTGGAACGCGTCGTATTACAATAATTATTATTATATCCGACGGATTATAATATGAAAATAAAAAAAATAAAACTCAATGGTCCCGCTTTGCTTTCCCTCCCCCCCCCATTTAATACGTACGCGAGTGTATAAAGACCGGCGGCGCGCCCGGGTTTTTACAACGGGGGAACGGGAGAGGGGCTAAACTAATAAAACTCGATTAAATAATAAAGATAATAAAAAAATGTTTCGCGGAGCATACACATAATTGTGACGCGGTACAATAATAATTGAATAACCGCAGCGAACATACAGTGGTGCGCCAGTATTGTTTTCCATCGGTCATAATACACTTTGTCGACGTCGGACAGTACGCGTCATGTGCGCGGTATTTAACGCGGCCGACGTGACGGCGACAGTGGCCAAAGCCTTTCCCTTAGACCACCTCCCCCCACACCGCCCCCTTCGAGTACGCGCCACTGATAGCGGCCGCCGAGAAGCGTTCGTGTTCGAAATTCGAGTACGAACGACAAGGCACTCGGGGTGGGGGACAAAAAAATGTCCCGAAAACCGCGCGCACGCCGAACACTCGTAAAGGCCTCGGTGTTGTTTGGAAGCGCGCGCGTAAACGGACCAACGGTTATTCCCGACGCCCGCGATCGCGTACTGCGAGATCGGAAAACCGACCAGACAGTACAATTTGTTTTCCATCGTCTCGGGTCGGTTCCGGGGCACGGGCACGTCGATTACCGCGACGACGACGTCGCCGCCGTCGTTATCCGGCGGCGCAGTGACGTAAACCGCATAATTCGCTCTCGCTAAATACGGTTTTTTCGGGGCGCGTTCGGACAGCCGCGCGATAATCGCGATAATTACGTTATCGCTCAGACGATATTATTATTATCGTCATTATCGTTTCGAGACGACCCGAAAGACCCCTGCGCCCGCAACGGTAATTCCGGGTTTTCAGATAGAGCATTGTTATTATCGCTGTTGTCGTTATTATTATTATTATTATTATTATTATTATGATTACACGGGGTAGAACGCGGGAGAAACAAACGACCGTCCCGCGCGCAACGTTTCCGTCCGGTTTTCGAGTTTCTCGCGACGACGGCGGCTGCCGGTCGCGTCGGCGGCCGAATCGTCCCCGGACTTTGTCCGCGTACGCGCGTCGTGCCGTACACTTTGTACTCGACGTACGCCCGATACATTGCGTTCTGCGCTTTTGCGACGCCGTGTCACAGACGGCACGGGTACGCGCGACGAAAACGGAAACGGATACGAGACGAAAAAATAAAACAAAAACGAATAAAAAAACGAAATCCCGTCGCCGCGTCACGACGACGCGTGTACCCGGAGACGGACCGGCCGTCGGGGCACCTGCGCTCGCGGTGCCCCGTCCGCGGCGGCGTCGTACGGTTTCGCGTCGTTGTCGGTCGTACAGTAATTAAATTTACAAGCGGCGGGTACCCGCGCACAAATAACAGCGACAGTAAACGATATTACACGGACGTCCGCGTACGCCGGCGCGCGCGTCACGCAGTGATATCGTGGGCAACGTTATTTACGAGCGAGAGAAATCGCCCGGGAGGGCGCGGCACTTAATAGTTTTATACGGCCGACGGGCAATATCGCGACGGAGCGCGCGCGGCCGATCAACGGCCGGGCGGTGACGCCGCGAGACCCGGGGACCTTTTAGTCTCCCGGACGTCGTGTTTCCGATCTCCCCGGCGGCGTACGGTGCGGTCGCGGCGTTATTTCGTGCGACCGGCGTGAAACCGCCGTCGGTAACGAGAATTATAATATTATTACGCGTCCGGTGATAACCTCCACGCGCCGCAGAGATTGACAGCCCGTACCGCGCGTGAAATGACCGGTCGCGCGGACAACTGGTTTTACAATAATGATAATAATAATAATAATAATAATAATAATAATAATATTGTAAAATACAAGTACGCGCGGTTACAACGCCTAGTGTATAATGGTGATATAATATACAGCGCGAACGCGCTACCTCCCCTCCGCCGCCACCAACATCGGTACGCACACACACACACACACACTCACACACACACACACACACGCGCGCACACACCCTTTGCCGCCCCCGCGGTACGATAGCAATATTACAGCGCGCGGACGGCCGATGTGCAGTAGGTGTAAATTGCCGAGGTTATAGCCGAACGCGCGCGTTTCGTAATATTATAATTTTCCGTCTAGTATATTACGCATGTTATACAGTTCTCGTTTAAAAAAAAAAAAAAAACAAAAAAAACCTACACACCGCTGCAGTGGTCGTGACGTCGGAAATGCAACGCGCCGCGCGGTCGACGGCGGTCTATGCGGGTCGGGTCGGGTTACGACGGCGGGGCCCGGGACTTGTAGCCCTCAAAACCGTTCAGAAAAAAAAAAAAAAAATATCAATATAAAGCGTTTTCCGTTTAAAGCATCGGAATAAATAGAAAATAACGCTTTCGGATTTCGCGTTTGATTAGGTTTTTCGGTTTTTCAAACTACACCCGCGGATTTGTATTGCGACCACGTGCCCAGCGACGGCCTCCAACGCGACAAATAGATAATGTAAGACAACGCGAATAAAGAAATGAAAATCGCACACAGAAATCATAGGAAGGAAAAAAAATCCGGGCTACGGCATTCGCAAAGTGGTGAAAAATAGGCGAACAGGGAAATCGAGTAAACATTTTTTTTTTAATTCACATCTGAACTCGTCACTGTAACGTATGTCACGCATTTCCGCATAGCATTCGGCTAGATTTAACGACACGCCCAAAAACACAAGCAAACGCTAAAAGTCCCGAAGTCTGGTCGCGGATTTCACTCGGATGGTTCGTTTTGTTTATAGTTTTCATGAAAGTGTTCTCGATTTCGGCGATATTTATCGACTTTACGAATCGATAACGATACGCACGGGAACGATACACACGCATCGTCCCATTCGAATTCGACTATAATGTATGGATTTCGGGGTTTTTGAAATTGCGTAAACACCGAGTGTGCGACGAAAAAAAAAATCGATTTTATAATATCGTGTAGTTCATACTAAGGCGCGGGGTTGTTTGCGCCGCGTCCCGAATATTGTTCGCGTCGTATTTACGTTGAAAAAAAAAAAAAAAAAAAAAAGGTTTCGCCCGGCGGCGGTGTCTTATTCGGAAAACCGAAATCCGAAACAGAATTTTTTTCTTCCGATCGCTTTGTGTACACAATCTAAATTGTCCTCTCCCGTTTCTGCCCGTTGCAGCGCCGGCGCACGGTATTATGTCGCGGTTTTTTTAAAATTTGTAATTATTTTTGTGCATACTCGAGCGATAGCGTGTACCCGCGTCATATCGTCGTTGCGATCGTAGCCGCGGTTTACGGTTTTCGCGCGTTAACGACGCGGCAGTAAAAACGAGAAAAAAAAAATAAAATAAAATAATAACAATAACTGTCACCGTAAAACCGATACGCGTCCCCCGCTTCGCCCCGCGAAAATCTAAAACATCGAAGACGATTGACGTTTCCCGCCGGAAACACTCCTGCGGCCGAGGACGCTGTAACGTTTTTAATCAGTGCCGGGGCGCGCGCAATAATAATACCGAGTTCCGCGCCGCCGCCGCGCGAAATCCCCAAATTACCGCCAATGACTTTCGCGAAAACCGTTGCCGAACGCGTTATTATTATACGCGTATATTGAAACTTTGAAGTTTTGTGCCGAATCACTGCTGCTGCACCGGTCTCGTACGTAATATATAATGTACAATACGTATTATATACGTATTTACGTACGCTCTATATATCCGTTTACGAATAACATTCCCGTCGAGCTAATGGACTTTATACGTATGCATCACGTACGTATATAGAAAAAAAAAAAAAATCATGACTAATGATCGTACAGTCCAGTCATTCCGCGGGTATCCGCCCGCCGCGGGCCAGTTTTCGGTGGACGCGCGCCATTGTGATCCCGTCCGGATAATCTCTCGCGGTAGCGGATAGAGAGATACGGTCTCGACGTTCGAAAAAAAAAAAACAAAAAAAAAAAAATCCCCGAAATTTGATAAGCATCTCGTTCTCTGTTTTGGTAAAATGGGGTTGCTGCCGCGCGTTAGGGAATGACGGGAATATCTGTATGTATACACGCATAGAGCGGACGAGAGGAGAAGCGATTGATTGATTGAACATCCGCCGTTGCAGCATCACCGCCGCGGTCGCACCGTGCGTGTATGCCCGTCGCACCGAACTTCACGACACGCGTTATTGGATCTCAATTCGGTTATTGGGGGGCGAGCAGGTATTGAAAAAAAAAAAAAAAAACCAAATGATTTCATCGCAGTATTGGACCCACGCGATGTCGTCGGTTCTCCGACGAAAAATATAATCGAATAATCGGCGTACGTGCGCGTGTCTCGGATTTTCGACGATCGACTCCGCGATGTCTGGATGTCTGGCTGCCGTACGTGTGTGTGCACGCGTGTACGTGGAAGCGACCGCCACGATGACGGAGAAGGGATAAAATCTAATTCTTTTGAAATAAAAAAAAAATAATAATAATAACAACAAAAATAAACCCTCCGAACATCTCTTTTGTATTATAAGATTAATCGCGTACGCCGCGGGTCGTTATACCATCCGCAGTTGTTGTTGTTGGTACAGTCGAGATAAACTCCTAAAACTAATTTATCACACAATTTTTTTTTATTTTTATTTTTCTAATCATATCGACTTTTAAATTCCGTACGGCCGAAATAGTCTATCCGTAATGCACATAAATCTAGGGACGCTTTTCCCTGCGGCGACCCCGTTTAACATTGCGCAATTTACGCGGTTTAACGTCATCAGAAAACTACCGACAGAACTTTGAAAACTCAAATTAAATTGTGTGAACGTTTACTCGAAATCCTATGGGTATTTATGTACGGGGAACAGAAAATATGTCAGGAAAATATCTGTTCGTGTGTTGTTGCTATCGATAAATTGTGAACACCGCGGGGAAAACAACGGGAACCGGATCGTCCAGCGGCTTTCGAAATTTGTACGTATTGTATATTATTGAAACACAACCGGAGGAGAAAAAATTTTACCCGTTACAGTTCTAAAACTGAATTACGAAACACATTGTCTTTTACGGTTCTAAACTTATGTTTATGTATAGCTACTAGTGTACGCGTAATATGGTTACGGTTGCTGATTGGGTTGACAAGGTCGACAATATTGCACTATTCGTAGTGTTCGTATCATTATAATATTAATCGATAACGATGTATCGATTGTTTACGAGTATTTAATATAAATTCGTATTGGCCAATGTTACGGGCACCGAAATATTATTACTTTATGAATTCCAACAATGTCTCGAACAGTATATTTACAAATAGAGGTATTTAATTTTTCTTTTCAGGTTTCCACACTGCAAAAGCCCACTGTACTATAGGTTACCGAATTCCTTCAAAATTGCATAATTCAGAATTCATCGTACTCGTAGTTTATTGATTAAAATGCATACAGAAACCGGGAACTTTGCACTTTCTTGACTCGTTTTATATTGGGTGTATAATTATATATAAGGTACGCATAATTTTTCAGCAGTAGGTGCAGTAGTATGGTGAAAACAGATCCCCCGCTGTTCTCGATGAATCACGGATCATATAATAGTATATTTCGTCTGCGATAAAAATTATATAATTTTAGTATATATGTTTATAAATGGAATTAAATAAATGTACAATGTAAAGAAATGAAATACGTTTTTTTTTCTTCTTAATATTGACAAATATTGTCACACTAAAAAAAAAAAAAAAACTATTCCTCTTTTCGCAAATGTATATATATTTTCGCGTCGTGACGTTTGTTAACTCTTCAAAAATAAAATCGATACTTAATATTGTCTAATCTCGTATTATATTGTCATATTATTTCTGTGGTTTTTTTTTTTTTTTAATAACACAAAGGCGATAGGCAGTAAAAGTAGTTTAGCTCAAAGAAGATATCGTGTAACGATGAGATTATTTCATTCTTCGTTATCTATTATTATTGCTGCATTAAAAATAATTATTACATTTTTTCATTACGTTTTTTTTTTTTTTATGATAAAAAAAATCTAACGACTCGATCTAACCTTTTTGTTTCTCGTTTTATTTTTCTATACCTACCGACCTTGTTGTATATATAATATATATGGGAAAAAGAAGAAAAACATTCGTATCGTCTTACAATATAAAATCGTTCTGAAACGTAGAAATCAGATTGTGTTTTTAATTTTTAGAATTCACCGCGAAAGCAAGGCCAGGCATTAATGAGTTCAAAATTCGACATATAAATTGATTCAACTTGACTTATATACTTAACTTGTTTGGTTTTACATTAACTTAACAATGATAACTAGTTAACTTCACAAAATTAGTTTAATTATGTTCACTTTAATAATTTGACAATAACAATTTAACAAAATCTGAAGCAAAAAAAAACTAATTCAACTCGAATTAAAGAAGACGCTATACCCACCCAATGCATTTGCTGTCTTTGTCTTACAAACGCACGGTATTACAAAACTGCATTCGATTGTGAGCTTTTTAGTTTAAGTGAATTGACATATTATTAAACTTAAAGGTAGGTAAGAGCATTATCCGTGTGGTTTTTTGGTTTTTTCTAGAGGTCTCAAGAGACCAGATATTTATTTTGGAACTCACATTTTATACTCGCGTGTATTTATCTTTTTATATATTTATGAATTCTGGATTACACGGTCTCCAGCACGAAATTTTTAATTTTACGTGTACATGTGGAATAAAAACCCCTAGGTTTTTTTTCGATATTTAAATTTTCTAGTGAGACTTAAGCCTTTTTAAAATGTGATACTTCATACACTTTTATCCTGATTGGAAATAATAAATAACGATACAACTCACATACAGAAATACAGATAATATTTTCTTTTTAAGTTTCATGATAGATCAATTCACGATAATATAAAAACTGAGAGTCTGAAATTGGTTCTGCTGAACGTAAATTTACTGGCATGTGTTTATTATGATGATGAAGGCAATCAATGCGTGATGTGCATTAGAGCGTCCTTTTAATCAACTAGATTAATTAACGATAAAAAGCATATTAATTTTCCACACTTAAACTTACTAATTTTGTCCAATCGACTTAATCTACTTTATCGAGTTTATATTATTTATTACGCCGAGAACCGTCTCTCGTAACCGGTCGAAAATCACAGACCGACTCGGTATAGCGTGTCCAGGAATTTTCAACGGAAGGGGATATAGACTTGTAGTCAACTATGATAAATATTAATGAGAAAAATAATATACACAATGAAATTAAACTTAGAATGAGCGCGGCGAACAGAAGCTATTACACTATGGACGAGTTCTCATTAAAGCTTCTGTGAAACCGAATGAAAGAGAGGTTATCACTACTACATATTTACGCTGTATAGCGATATATGCGTGTAAAAAACGAGCCAAAAAAAAAATTAAATGAAAAAAAATTCTCGAAGTTCGTGAGAAAAATATAATTATGGATCAGTGTATTATGTGGATGGAGGCATATTTGAAAGAAGAAAAAAAATGACGATTTACAAAAACTCTATAACAACCTAAATATCTGTCAATTTATTCTTAGTAAGAGAATAGAATGGGCGGCAAAGGGATGATTTTTAAATAGGAAGGTTATGGTGGAGAACCTGATTGGAAGGATTATTCCACGCCAAAGAGGGTTTGACAAGGTAAAGAGAGGCCTGTCTAAATTAAATAACACTTTCAGTATCGACATGTAGAAGCGACAAAGAACTTAAATGGTTCGTATTAGAAGGCCAGAAGATAAGGAAAAAGAGGCGAACTATTTAACAAACAATAATCTTGAATCACGAATAAATCGTAGAATCTCCTTCGGTGTTATACGCTTGGCCCGACAACGAGAATTTAAAAGCCGCTTTCAATAATTCGTGCTTTTTGTCTTGCTCGTGCATTTTATGAATATATATATATATATATAATTTCAAGAAATAATCACAAAATAAATACTCATGGATGGTGTCTTTTCAAGCAAATTACTGGGAGGGGGAGGAGGAGGTTAACCCTTAACCTACCTTCACCTGCGCACGCCACTGAAAACGATAATATGTTCGTTACGTATAATAATAATAATAATACACATTCGATCGATAATATAATTTTTTACAAACTCGATATTATTATTACTGCCTTTTTTTTTTTTCAGTTATTATTATCGTGCGAAATTATATAGTGGCCACTTAATATAATAATAATCCTACGCCGATTCTAACACGACGACCGGCAACCGCAGAGGCACGTACTACTCGCACATAATATTTTTATAATTTTTTTTTTTTTAACGTGAATATGCTCGAAATACCAATATAATTATTACACGCGTATATTATAGCAGGGGTGGGGTATAAGTATAGTTTGAGCCGAGGAACACGCGGCGCGTATTACTATTTCGAACATTTTCTGTCGGCGACCGATGGAAATTATAATCGGAAAACCGTGTGCGTACTGCAGCCGTACTGCAAATTACCGGGCGCCCGGAGGGATGTTTTTGTTTTTTAATTTTTTACGAAACGCGAATCACGGAAGAAAACGTATCAACAGTTTTACGCGCGCCTATGCAGACGTAATCTAATTTATTCGTGTATATTTACTCTAATTATTTTTCGGTTTGGAATATTATTGACATTACGCATTATACATAATAAGTATACAGGCGGTACAAATGGATATAATAAGAGCATATAGGTTATATTTTTTTTTTTTTTTTTTTTGCTTTCGAATACGAAATCCACCACCGCCGGGCTAACCGCGAGCCGTCGAAACAATCACGATTTTCTATATTATATTGTATATGTAATTTTATGTGTAACGACGACCGGTTTTTTGTAAATTCATACCACTACGGCCGGGAATAATTATTTCTCTCCGAGACCATTATAATATAATAGTAAGTATAACGGCTGTAACGCCGACGACTGCCGCTGCCGTAGAAAAAAAAAAAAAAAGAGATCATCCGAACAAAGAATATTAGTTTTTGTAATATTCGTACGTAATACGTCTGTAGTGTGTTCAGCATGCTGGAAAAAATGATATTATATTGACATAATAAAAAAAATAAAACATTATTTTAAGCAGGTAAGCAATGCAAAACATATTTTATTAAATACGTACACGAAATTCTAGAATCTACAGTGCACTGGTACTGTCCAATTCCTTTTTTTCGAATTCGGAAAATCAATTGCTGGTCAAGTTAGGTGTTGCTCTGCTGAACTGTTCTTAAAAAACGCGCTACACTACCCTTCTTCCATTGTTCTCTTAGTTTAGTTAGTATATCAATAATATATTTATATTTACTGAACACAAGAAGGCAAACATAAGATATTTCAGTTAAAAGATAAGAGATGTACGTACTAAGTATCATCGTTATCTGGGTTACCTATTTCTTTTACACGATTTCATCTATATGGACACAGCTAATCCCAACACTGGTTATACCATTAAAACTATAATATTACATTCGAATCCGCATTGTCGTGTAGGTTTATAATATACTCGTATTTATACCTCCCGGTAATAATGTATTAGGTTATTACTGTTGCCGTTGCTGCGGGACAATCATTATAATATTATGTAGCCGTACGACTGTTGTGTACATATTCTGTTCGATAAAAATGTGATTCAATTAATCATGCGTGCGCGTATATTATAAGCACACCGCGTATATTGCCTACCCTAATGATCGTATATTATTAGTTTTGGAAAAAAAAAAAAAAAAAAAAAAAATTATATAAAAAAAAAAAACCGTACCTACTACCAAACCGTTTGCCTACTGACCCGCACGTGTAATTATTATCCGCGCCGCTGTGGCGAAGAGGGGGAAAATTGTTAGCTTTTAATTTTTCCAAATTTAGCAATCTTCTCGACCACTCGACTAGAAAAAGTCTACTGTCCGTAAATCCATAATGAATCGCTATTGATGCTGAAAAACGGACGACTAATGCTGTTATTACTTGAGGTTATGAAATTGTAGCGAGTGCATAGTCAGAATGAGGACTAGGTAATTAAAATGAACTCTGCACAATAGTTCTGAAGTTTTTATTTTTAAATTTGTTCTTTTTTTTAGATCATATTAGTTCCCCTTTTTTAGTGGTATTTCTTATATTATAATTTCAATTTGTTTTGCTCTAACATAAAAATTACTTAAAAAAAAAATCTGTCAATAAATAAAATTAAAGAACAATTTAATAATATTTTGTAAAATCAATACGAAGCTTTTATGAAAAAAATTATAATTTATCTGTCCAACAAAACAACAATATATTTTCAATTATACAGGTAGCATTTTTTCCAGAATTTGAAGGTTATTTAAGCAATTTCATTTTGGGAAGGGGAAATTTCAAGTAGTTTTTTTATTGAAGGTTTTCAGTGGTATATTGAATTCACAGCCCTGTACTACCATTACGACATAATTTATAGAAATTATTATCGAACTGACATATCGGAAAAGACTACACGTAATATTATTATTTTCGATAAAATAAATTATTAAACGCACGCCCGAATCGAAGATCACGTCATAGATACGAGCTAGGTAGAGTTATATGGCGGAAATTATAGAAACGCGTACCATAACCGTTTTTGTCCAATTTTCCTCCGAAAACCGAGACTATTCTGTTGTCTCTATTATATGTATACACATATAGTTTTCCTGCTACTTTCAGGCACATTAAGCAGTTTCCTCCGGACTAAACTTAGGAATAAGAGTTTTGTTTTTTATATAGAAATGATAAAATGATGGTTAAATTTCACCAAACATGTTGCGGGAAGAGGGTGAAGTGTGGTATACTTCTACAGACTCCCAGTTGTAATCGAAAAAATGCAATTTTGTATATGCCTAGAGTAAGTACCAAGGATGTGTCCTGGGTGGGTTCAACATTCAATTCCCTCCACAATTATTTTTACGTTAAAATGCCATGTTTTCGCAGAAAATACCGGGTTTCAAATATTCCTACAGAGTACAATAATATGTAATACAATTCTTGCAACTGTTTTAGATCAATTACAAAAAAAAAAAAAAAGTTAAAAATCAAATATTGTTACGGTGAAAAATTCGGCCTGATCGACGCGCGACGCCGCGTTTTCGACTCGTATATTATTTTTCTAATTTTATTTTGACAAAAAAAAAAAAAAACCATTATAAATCTTTTTGACATAAATTATTTATTCAATTATATATTAAACACCGTTATTCTTATACTTGTTATTTTTTTTAATGAAAAAATAAACGAAGTTTGCATGCATTGCGCGTTTCGCATAGCACGTCTCGTCGGAAAACCGCAGAAAATCCGTAGGTAATGACGTCAAAATAATCAAACGCGTGCTGCATGTTAAAACAATGTTATACTTATAATATTAAGTAATTCGTATTTCGCGTGTGTGTACGGTGTGTATGGTCGATACAAATATTACTTATTTATGAGTACCCACTCGAGTAGGAAATTTCTGAAACGGACAGAGATGAAAAAAATACTGCACTGTCGGATTAACACGCAGTATATTATAAAGAATAATAGGGAAACATATACGTTTATCAACGACGGTCATTTTGAAAAACGCGACCATGGAATGACGACAATACGTCTGTAACGCCACGTATTTCGGCACCGTATACAAACATATTAATAAATGGATTGCGCTATTCTCAGCCCTCTCCTCCCCATCCACGATGACTTTCGTAGTGGCAGTACAGATGAAAAAATTCTATATTTGTATTACGCTATGCAACTGATTATGAATATCTATAATAACACCAAGCTGATAGCAGAATAACCACGATTTCTCTCATGACTGCCCTTAAGTAACATTATCTCTCTCATTCAATATCGGTTTTTTGTTTTCTCTCTTAAGCGTAGTCCATTTATTAATAATATTTTTATGATATTACACGGGAACTTCTCAACTCGTCTTGTCGTTTCGTGTCTCGCGAAACGTTCTTTTCTGACTGGCGCACATCTTATCTTATCCCCATAGAAATACATTTCGACCGTTTCTATACGAAGACGTAACCGGGAGTAGGATACACTCTATTTCCGTGGCACCTTCGAATTCGTATTTGGACATTTAAACCAGGGCGATCGTTTGTGCAAGAATACATGCACAAAATCCAGTCGTTTGAGCTAGGTTTTGGAGTTATTCGAGAAACAAATCTAGGAGACATTCAGTTTAGTAGGATATTATATTCATGAGCCGCTGGTTTCAGGATTTAAATACCGGGCGTAAGTACTGGATTCATCTTATCAGCAATTTCATACTACCATGGCAAAAAGCTACAAATCCAACGAATTCAATTGCACACTGCTCGACGAACTGTGATGCCCGCTTAAATAATATCTAAACGATAATGGTTTTATTGTTATCAGTGGCAGTTTGCTGGCGCGGCTACAGCAGCAGGATTTAGTCGGACCAACCGATCGCAGTGGAAACTGCAATATGTACGCAAAATGCAGATGATAGTTTCCGTTCGTTATACCGTGGTAATATTATTATAATTACAATTATTTATACGAGTTATAATTTACATCGTCGTCGTGGCCATCGCCGGTATAAATTACCCCACGTCTCGGAAATATTGTGTCGGTTTTTCGCGAATAACTCGACGCGCGGTCACGAGAGCTGCTGTTGCCGCGGCGAGATGGCGACGGTGATAATACCGCAGTCAGTGCCGTAGTAATAATACTGCGAGACGATCGGTTCTTTTTTTTATTTTTTTTATTTTTTTTTTTAAATATTACTGTTCGCGCAATCGCCGCCGATCGAATTCTGTGTACCGTCATAGCCGTGACCGCGACCGGAGTCGTGGTATATACCGGGACGCGGATCCGCTGCCGCAGTATATAGACAAATTGCGTGCCTTCTTTTTTCTTTTATTTTTCTTCTTTTTTTTCCATCCTCTTCGGCACACGGCGGCGTGCGTGTATAATAATATACCACTGCGGGAAAAATCCTTTGCGACCGGGGTCATTAATAATTCATGACGTCGTCGTCGTCGTCGTCGTGGAGAGGTGTATATATATGTTATATACAATATATATGTCTATGTGAGCGCGCGAAACGATACGGTGTTATAATATAAAATAATGCAAATTACCTCGGCGAAATTGTGTACTTACAATGTGCAGTCTGAAAGACGTATACGCGTATTACGAAAAAAAAAAAAAAAAAAATTATTATAAATCAATAAAAATACACGCGATTTTATTACGCGAACACGTCGCGATCCGTCGTCGGAATGTCCGCCGACACGCCTTTTGCCGCACCCCGTACATGCGATATAAATAGACGCGTGTGTTATTTCCGAGAGCGACTTGGACCCGCAGCGAAATCAGCCCCCCCGTTGAACTTGAACAGTATACCGCGGTATGAAAGCATACTGAGAAAATTAAATGCATATTTATAGAAAACAATTTTTTTTCCTACATCGTAAGTACTGATATTGGTTGGCACCATCTATTCAAATATTATAGTGTTCTCGGTTTATACAATATAACCGGAGAGGAATTTTCAACATTCATTTAAAATTTCCGACATTAATTATGATATGACGTATTGTCCTTCTTCGGGGTATAATAAAGGCCTCCGGTCATATACGTCCAGAGCTAAGTGTTGAGCAGACGTTTGATCGATCCGAAATTCGGATTAAAAAATATATTTTTCGCATCTGGATTAAGCGGATTGTTCCGGATTAGTCATTGTAACCCGGATTTCAGATTTAACCGGATTAAGTTCAACGTTAGTTCGGACCGCCAGCAATCTCTATGCCTGATGTACGGTAAATTTTGAAAATTTGAAATTAATGTTTTTCTGTTTAATTTCTCGACACAGTGAATCCACTATACATATTGTATGTTATTGGTCTTTTATTTTCCACGATTTTTCGAGAATATGAATAATTTTATTTTCAATCGTAACAATATGGTTCATCAATATTAAATGACAATTACTACTGATTTACTTTTCCAATACCCATTACCTATAATATGACAACATTGTTGCATGATATTAACTCATGTAAAAGGAAATCCTTGTCATGTGCCTCGACTAATAACTGATTAAATATTGTAACAGAATAACCACAATTGTATAATATTAGTATAATATTCACTATTGCAAAAACTTCAAAAATCGTAGAAAATAAAAGACCATACTTTAACAAAAGTTTCAACCACCAAAATTTTTCTAAAAATCTATTTTACAAAATGGCTATATTGAATTTTCTTTAGAAAATTATAGTCAAATTTTAATTTTTTTTATTTTAAGTCCCCTCCTTCTAAAAGAAAAAAAAATGTTCATTTATAAACTGTAGCGCACAGGCTTACTAATTAAAAAAAAAAAAAAATAATATAATATAATTCAAAAATGTTGAATAGAAGTTGTTTCAAGTGGCAGATCATTGCGAGACATCCTGGTATGCAACCTGCAGCGCTCCCCCGTAGTTGTATGATATGTATTGATTCGTTAAACAAATTTGTATACGTAAAGATCCGGTCTCTGTACATAATTATAATATCGAATGGTTTTTTGCGAAAAATCCGAGAAGAAATTGCCATGGATTTTTCATGGTAGAGAAAAGCATTATACGTCACGTACTACGGAAGCTACAATTATCACGAGAAAAAAAATAATTAACTAAACATTTTTTTTTTTTTTTTTTTTAAGTCTTCGCCGATCACAGCCTACGGCGAACGATTTCATCGCATGCCTCCCACGAAATTTTTATCTCTTCGGCCTGCGGATCTGCGAGTAAATTCTCTATCGACACTTCGAAACGCCTATTTCGTCGCTGCCGCCGCTCCCGTACGATTCTGATACTCTTGGAGTTTTCCATCCGTAAATTGTACACGGATATGCATGTATCAACGGTTTTTTTTTTTTTTATCACGGCGCGCATTAATGTAATTATACCTCGGTAAAACCTCCTGCCGAAAACGGTTATTACCGACGACGATGGGAGTCGCCTTTCGGAAGGTTTTTTCCCGTCTAACCTATTACATACCACGTGCATAATGTTATTATTTTGATAACGGCGGTTCTCACCCGATAACTGTTTCGCCGTCGATGAATTACGACACACTGTACACGTATGAACATGTGTGTTTTTTACATTTTCGACAATTCGGATAACGGAAGAGATTTAAACATCGTGTATCGGATGCTTATTATACCGATTTATATATTATATTGTACATGTTGTAACGATAGGAGTCGCATCGTGTATTACCGTGTGTGTGTGTGTGTGTGTGTGTGTGTGTGTGTGTCTGTGTGTGTGTGCGCGCGCGCGCGGAGATTCCTCGTCGGTATAACTGTAAAAAAAAAAACTCACGAATAAATCCAACTTTCCGGTTTGTATTTTTTTTAATTTTTTTTTTTTTCGTATAAGTATAACACGTACATAGGCAATGTTCTTGTCAAAACCCGCACCTCCGGCAGTCGAGCTTTTGCGGCCGCGGTGAATTTCCATTAATATATTTACATTTTAATATGCTGTAACGTCTGGTGAGAATCGTGACCAAAGTCGTGTAGTCGCAGCGACGAAAAGGGTTCTTACCCCCCCTCACCCTCTCCCCCGCCTCACTCGTTTTAACAGAAATATTATATTCTTCAAAGCTAAATGCGCTATTACGGTGTAACAATAACACGCGAAACCGTTTTTATACAGAAAAAAAAATAAATAAAACGATAATAATGGAAGCGTATACGTGCAGAAGTGTTCGTTTTGTTTTGTTTTTTTTTTTTTTTTGTTCATTCAGCCAACAGGTGAGTCCTAAATACATACAACATTATTTTAGAAACACCTGTTACGCTTATACGGAGTGACGCGATAATTTATTTAAAAATTAACGCAAATGACGACTTATATTTTGTTTTTCTGTCAACTTTCATTGTACACGTATATATTATAATTATCACGTTTGTGTACGATATCGTGCTAATGCGACTACTTACTGGACTTAAACGCTTTTTTTTTTTCCATTTTTTTCTTATAACGCGTTATATATTTAAATCGATTCGATCGTTACTCCGGAATTAAAAAAAAAAAATAAATAACGCGAATCGATAATATTTTTTCGCCGAGGATTTGCGCGCACGAGGACAGAAAACGTTCGCATTATCGATAATGCGTCGCGGAGTTATACTTATGGTCATGATACCGGCGCGCATAATGTCGTACAGTCGGTCTCAAAGTGCATCGAGTCACGTGTATATATTTCTTTTTGCACATTTCGACTACCTATGCATACGAGTATATTCGTACATAAATAATCTTCTTTTTTTTTTTTTTTTTTATCTTTTTCATTTACCGTACGATTATATAATATTTCACAATCGAGACGACTGGATTTCGAAAAGAAATATCACCGTGTCCTTCTGGTTTCCCGTATACTCGTATATATAATATTACCGTCAGCCAGCTATCTCTACTGTGTGCACAAAATTATTATTATTATTTTATTATTATTATTATTACCGTCGTCGTTCGACGGACGGCAATATCAAATTACACACGCCCGGTATACATGAAATCATAGCTTATGCGCGAGAAATATAAGGTTTTTTTTTTTCCGTTTATTTCTATACGTTTTCTCGCGGATTTCACAACAAATCATAAATATTATATAGGTGTATAATATCATATACGTTCGGTTCGACGACGTCGCTTTTCACACAAAGCCGGAATAAGCGTACGCGTGTATATACTTATATGATTATTGGCGGATCTCGGGGATTCTCTCAATACTCTACAGCTGTCAGCGATACCGACAACCACGACGACGACGACGACGACGTCACGGTTCATGACGGATGAAAATCAAAAGATAATAATCGTCGTGGTCGGTGTTGTTTTCTCGACTCGCACGTACTTAGTGTAACCTACCTGTATTATAGAGGTATACCGGGAGCCGGTATCATATCAAAAGAATAAAAAAAAAAAAAAATCGTATAAAATATAATAATAC
>CABPRJ010001895.1:1786905-1924396 GCA_902439185.1 Cinara cedri
TACATATATAAAAAAAATACATATATATATATGAAAGAGAGAGGTATAATAATAATAATAATAATATAATAACGAATAGTATTATAGCGATATTATTAAAAAAAAAAAAATCGTATAAAATATAATAATACATCAACACGATTGTACTGCCGCGGCATCAGTCTCGTATGTGAAAACGACGAACGTACACCTATATCATACCGTAAGTACACGTACGTACGTATACGCGGTCTTGCGGTCGGACAGAAAATACAATCACGTACGGAGAGCTGAGAGGGCCTACGAAAAAAGATGGAATTATACAGGGGGGGGAGGGGGAGGGAAAAAAAAACTATAATTTAATATACCTCCGGCGTGGACCGTAAACCGGGGATGGGGAGTGGATGTATATAGGTAAGCACGTACATTCCGCCACACCGTATTGTGTTTTGTGGACGGGCACGCGTTCTCGCGGTTTCGGGAGTCACGTACCCCGTATCCAACAATATAATAATTATAGAAGCTGGTGACACCTGCAGCGGCGGATCGTTGTCGAAAAACACGACTACGGCGACGCGCGCGACGATTCGGTTCCATTGCCTTGATAAATCGACGGCTGCGAATGACGGAATATTGTTACGTTCGGTAATAACAATAACGCAACAATAATAATAATAATAATAATAAATATTATTATTACGTGGATAGGTCAAACTGTACGTATTGTATATAATAATACGCACGTCAAGGTCGCCATCGTTCCGCGGTCGAAATGAGTGCCTACCGAAATTCGGGTCCGTTATGCGTATAATACGAATATTTCGGCGCGTCGTTTACGTACACACAGAGTTGTTTTCGTGAAAAACAAAAACACAACGATAATAACACTGTTGAAATCGAAAAACGATTCTGCGTACGGAGTTCGCGGTTACGTGTACGCACAGGTTGTCGTCATCGTCGTCGTCGTCGTTAAAGACCGGAAAAAAGATTGGAGTGTTTTGTTTTTTTTTTTTTTAGCGTTTCAATTAAAAAATACCGCTAAGTGCGAATTCCGTACTTCTCTGTAGGTGTCGCGCAAAAAAAAAAAATCGCCGAGTTTTTATACTGACCGAAAAAAATGTCGTTTCCCAGTATAAAAATAATAGGTAAAAAAAAAATGAAGTCAAGTTAGGTTAGTAAAACTATAACAACTTCTTCGGTAAACTTATACGACTAGAAAACCTACAAACAGTATTTTTTTTTTTTTTTTATTATTATTATTATAAATTATAATTTTGTTCTTTTTACTTTATATATTATGTAATTTTTTATTACGCCAGTTTTTCGGATAATATTATGATGAGGGTTGTCCGTATAATAAAATTCGAAATGAATAATAAAAGAAATAGAGCTACAATTTCGAATATCACAAAAAAAAAAAAAAAATTAAAAAAATGTAAATTTGTCGCGTAATAAAAAGCAATCAGGAATAAACTGCATTAAAGTTTGCATTTTTACCGCGCATTCGAAATAATAATATTATGTACGTACGACAGCAATATAATAATAATAATCAAAATCCTTGGGTATGGACACCAGAACAACGAAGCGCGGAGGCGCGAAAATTATTTTATTTTTTTTTTTAATGTCAATATTTTCCCGACGGATATAATACCGAGGCGTGTTCAGAAAATAACGGAAATTTCAGTTTTTTGAACAAATAGTATTTTTTTTTCGATTTCACATCAAAAGTCGCACACCAACTATACCAGAATACCGAAGTCAGGCAAATAAAAAAATGTCCACGCCCCCCTCACATAAAATGCAGACGGATCACACACCAACACGAATTTCTGAAAAAAAAAAAAACACTCATTCTTACGTATAAACACTATATATACTGTATTTTACCGAATTTGTAAATTAATAATGCAATTTCTTTCACTGCAATTTATAATTTATACAAAAATAAATTTCGAAACAATTCTATAGTTTTAACAATCGTATAATAATAGGTAAATATAAAAACGAAATTACGTCGCATGTAAATAAAAAAAAACCACGCATAATGTTTGACGTGAAATGCGAATACATTTCGATAATAAATCTTAACCAGTGCACGAGACAATGAAGTTTGACGCCGCAACGACTGTCGGTATAAAACGGAATTATTTTTTTAAATTGAGAATTGACAATATCTTTAAGCGCGTGTGCATCAGCGCAGCAGTCTTCTCTATTGTTTTCGGTTCGAAATTACAGAATTTTCAAATGCGTATTACACGACTACGGCGTTTTATATCATCGCGTTTTTGCGTGCAAATAATTATTTTTCTCCGAGATATTTTTTTTTCGCAACTCATACATTTTAAGGATGTGATAATAAAAATCCTATGGAAACGAGGATTTCTGTAGCTAATGGGAATTTGTTCCTGTGGGAGGAGTTCTATCGCCGATAGAGAGGGAAAAAAACCCGTTATTGCGTAATTTTTCCTGTTTTTCTCCGATTTTTACCCATTATTATGAAAACTACGATGAATTAATAAAAAAAATAATTTTAAAAAAGGTTCTCCCAAAAGCACTGACTAGAAATCATTTACAAAAAAAAAAAAAAGGTCCTCGTGTTATTTTGCGATTGGAACGAGATTTCTGTGGGTACATAAACAAAATAAAAAAACAAAACAACGAAAACCGTTAGCAAAAACGTCACCGATCCCCGATAAATTTAAAATAAAAAATAAAAAATAAATGATTTCTCGAGTCAAATACATTTGACTCAAATGCGTTGTACTGCAGTTGACTTAACTTACAAGTTACAGTATAATGCTATACTTTGGAATTTCAATGTATCGGAATAAATTGAACGAAAAAAAAAACAATTCTAGTCGTAAAATATATTACACTTCTCACGTCATTTAAGTTTCTGAACGCAGAGAGTTTTTTCCTCACGGAAAACACATTTCGGGTTAGTAAATGTGTTCCGATTTTTTTCCGGGGAAAAAAAAAAAACGTCGATTTTTTACCCGATAACTTATACTACCCTATAGACTCTCAACAGATTTCACAAAAAACTGACAACAATCGACGGCATAAAACGGTTTTATTTTTTTTCGTTCTGGGTTACCGCCGTGCTATGGGTTTACAATGGGATAACGCGCCTATAATAACTTTGCCAGATAACCCAATAAGCTACGCTCAGAATCGTTTTTCGATCGCATTTATTTATCGCTATTTTTAATGTATTTTTTACGAACTAAGTTACCGTAATAGGTAAATAAATATCATAATATATATATATATAGGTATCTTCCAAATTTCCCATTTACAACAGCCGCTGTTATATACATGTTATATAGCCACCTATACGTAGGTGCGAAATATGTCTAGCTTATTTCTCCCTACACACATTCGATCCATCGACCGTTCTAACGATTTGTATTCGACGACTTGTAAATCGAACGTCTATTTAGAATAACGAGCTAAAAAATTTTCGACACACCTTAAACGAAAAAAAAAAAAATAAATAATAATAACCGATATTTTCTCGTGCACCTGTACTGAAATAGCCTGTACCGTTCACTGTTATCGAATTATACGCCACCGTGTTTGTTTAACTCGCGCGTCGAAGTCAAATTATTATTTATGCGTAAAACAAAAAAAAACAAAAACAAAAACAAAAAAATCGCTATTACAATGCGGTTACACGGGTCTGTGGAAATGAAATAATAATATAATTCAGCGATAAAAAAAAATATTGTCGGTATATTTATTTTGGAGTGAACACATCGAGCCGCGAGTTACGAACTCGTGATTTATAATACGACCGCTTCGAAAGTCACTTCATAAAAAAAAAAAAAATCGTTCACATTTGCGCGTAATCGAATCGGGTTTCTCCCTCTTCCCCTCCCCCCTTAGATACCAATTAAAAAAATAAATAAATAAAAACCGTTGGTTTACACACGTTTATAGATTATAATATTGTAATTTTATACGAATATTATTTTTAACGAATATTTATACATTGAATAGTCGATAAGTAGCGAAAAAAATGGTCGACCGAGATTTTTTTTTTTAAAAAATAAATATCAGTTTTGTTTCACGTGAGCGAATAAGCAACTGCATTGTTCAAACAATGTGTAAAAATTGAATCGATTTATTCAACATTTAAAAAATCGATGCGATCAAAATTGTTTAATCGCGACATTTTTTTTCATATGTTGCAGCGAGACTTTTTTGTACACGTTTTTAAAACATTTGAAAAAAGAAGAGACGTGTTTTTTTCGTTATGCATATCCATATCGTACGGAAGCGAATATACGATTTTTTTTTTTTTTTTTTAACGTCGGGTAGCTCGATAATTGTATGCATATCTTCTGCTGTTATATTTTCTTGTGAGTACGAGTATAACATAAATGACAATTTAACGGTGTTATATCCGAATGTTTATCTTAATTTTTTATTTTTATTTTATGTCGCCAGAGATGTTATCGTTCGTTAGTGATGTTTTTTGTCCGTGCGTCCGTGCGCGCGATTATAACACACTGATCGAAAAACCCGGTGACCACCGCTGTGAACCGGTCGTCTCGGATGCCTTGTGTTCCACCTAACAGTATACGGCGTATAGAAAAAGTACCACCGCGCGAACAAATATTTTAATACATATTAATATACCGCGAGAAACTGAGATTTTAAACTGTCCGTGTACAGACATATATTCGCGGAAAAAAATTTGACTACGATTCACGGGGTGTCTCACCCCGCGGCCAATGGCCTGAAAACGAAACTGATTCATTCTGGATTTTATTCAATTTTATACGTATGTTCACCCAACATGAGCAAATACGAACCAATTGTCATTATGTGACCTATGTAACCAAGCCAACCAGCAACCACTGACCGAGCCGTAACTTATCGATACTTTGGGTTTGAGGTTTATCGTAAGAGTAAAATCGTTTGCAGGTGGGCTATACGAATCGTTTAAGGGGTAACGGTTCATTTTCATTGTGGGAAATCCTGTAAAAAAAATATGCGCACACGTCTATCATGGTGTGCAGTCGATAAACGGATTTAATTGGGAATTGGATCTGAAAGTTTTAAAACTTTGCAGACGGTCGGGCTCCGGATTAAACAAAAAAATTGAAAAATAAAAATCATCTTGGCGTTTGTTTGTGTGTGGTTTCTCAGTTTTTCTTTACTATTATCAATATGATTATATGAACAAGTTTATAAAATAGTATCTACTGTATGAAATAGAAAAAACGTGATAAAATTGTATAACAAGTATAATTTCATGATATTTTTGCAGTAGGGGTTGAACGCATAAAATGCAGACGTTTTTGATTTTTAACAACAGAATAATTTGAAAAGAAGAGAAGGAGAAAACGTCCCAATTATTTGCAGTGACGGTCCTAAGGTTAATTGACCGATTAAAAGCCTAAACGGTGGTTATTTTTTTTTAATAAAAATGCAAATCGGCAATAATTTTTTGTAAAATATTTAAACGTCTAATTATTATATTCGCAGCGATAATATTTACGGGCGTGAAATAAAACGAAATAAAAGCTTACGGCGGATAAAAAAAAATCTCGGTAAATATAAATTAATAATATTTTATTACTCTTCGACAAGAAATAAGTTAAAAGGGTGTGAAATTGGCTGACCCAGGAGGGGAGTTAAATGGACGATCATTCACTCTCCAATACATTCTTAGACCCATTATCTTCTTAAATTAATTCATAAATGCTCGTCCTGAATGTGTGCCTTCTATGATTTTTCAAAATCTCCCTTCGCCTCCTCGATATATTGTCCTGGATCCGCCACTGGGGCGTGATACCCGCATGTATTTCTTCGTATTTCAAACGTATAAAACTGCAAATTTGCATTCAGCTGAGATAAACATTGTACTGTTAGTTAATTAAAAATTAAAATTGATCGACGTATATTAACAAATTTAACTTAACATTATCTGTGCGATGTTAGTATTATTTTTTCAATTTATTAATTTTTAATTGTGATATAATGAGTAGGTATAATATATAAAATATCACAATTTATTAACGGTTATACCTCGCTTGGAAATTATAATATCGCACTGTAGTGCTTATGTTGTTCTTATCTTTAAGTTTGATCAAATCGCTCTAATTTTAAAACTAACAGCGCAATTCGTTGCTGATGTATTTTTTAATTTTTTTTTAGAAAAACTGTCCGTATTGTAGACAAATTGATCGAATAAAGTATCACCGTTCGAAAATTTTGTTTAGGTATAGCATACAAAAATATCACTAAATCTATACACACACAATTTAAAATGTTGATAAATCGAAAAATTGCTTAAATATATATAAAAAAAATCGTAATATTTTTTAACCACACCTGCAGTTCATCGGCATTTCGGACGTATCCCAATTTTCGTTTTCGACATGCGATGTGCGGACACACGTGGAATATATATTTGACTATTACATGTCCGAACGGACTGTACAATTTTTTCGGTATAATTATTATATCCCTTTAATTATCCGTTTCCGCCGATTAAGAAATGAGTTATTTTTCTCATCACAATTTCCCGCAGGTGAGGATCGATGACCCAGTGAACCGGCCGGCAAAACAAATAAACGACTCTATGGGAAAATTATTGTTCCTATACGCATAGCCTATACGATGTGGCGACCGTTTGTGATGCAGTAAAACAATAATTGACAGCCCGGTGTAAATCGACGACGTGCATGGGATTCTTCTGCAACTGATGACTTATTATTACATATATACTTATTTAAGTTCGTGTGGTTTTGCGTTTTCGAATAGAACGGGAAAATAATGAAATATACGAATGATACACGCGCGTCACTAATAACAGGTACGCAGGTATGCGTGCGGCTAGTTTTTTTTAACGGTGAAAATAAACGTATAGGAATGGGTATATATATAAAAAAAAAACCTGGGTTCTCATACCTACAGCGAGGTTCGTTCGGCATATTTTTTGATTTTGAATTCTTGTATAAATATACGTATATTATAATATTAGTACACACAAATTACAGACGTTTGTTTCGTATTCATTTCGTTACTGCAACTCAATTTACCACCCGATTTGAAAAATAACAACAAGCAATTAATATAAACTCGCGCAAAAGTATATACCTAAGTAGGTACATAATGGAGTTTTCGATTTTACAATCAAACCCACGGATTGAAAATCAATGACGTAGTTCTGCACAGTGAATACAATTGAAAATGAAATACAATGAAATTCTACTATTTAGTAAAACTTTATCGAAAATCGAGCTGTTTTCATGAAAAAAGACCTCAAGTCAATTTCGGCTATTTTCTGTTTATATATACACATGTGAAAGTTTTCGAGCCGCGTTAAAGAGTACCACTGTAACAAGGCCAAACCTTTTATGAAATGCGATTGGTCACAATAATTTATTACGATTTAATTACGATTGTATTGAGGCGGTAATATTGTTAAAGTATATCAATATCTCTAATGAAAAAGTATAATTAATGTTTACCTCTAACGTAAGTAATATTAAACCGAAGTGTATATAAATTATGTCAAGTTACGTGTGAAATATTTGACGGGGGAAAAAATAAATGTTTACGGGAAAGGCGGAAAAAAGGTTAAAAATACGACGTGATGCTTCGAAGGAGTGAGAGGTGGTGTAGTAGAAGGAAAAGGGAGAGGAGACCGAGGCTTGTTGACGTTAATAAAACCGTGTTGTGTACGTATACACATCACGAGGACGAGCACTTCAATCGTCGAGGTCGTTACCGAAGACTATATATATATATATAGAGAGAGAGGAATTTAGGGTGGGGTTTTTTCCCTTCTTTTTGTATACGCGCGGTTTCGCGCAAGACATGAAATTTCGTAAAGAGCTCTCGATGCGCGAACGATATTGAAGCGATTAAACAGAAACGGGTATTATGTACACGTCGTCGTCGAGGGGCTGCATAGGGATAAAAAGGGGATCAAGTCGGCTCAGGAATATAACGGAATAAAGAATGGGTAGGGGAAAAAAGTAGAAGATTTCATCATCGTCGAGTATAACACCACGCGCGGAATAGGGAAAGGCGCGGACGCCATTGAAGTTTTCTTCGCGTCACTTATGTTGCAGGTTATGTACGTATATATTATAACCTTTTGCGATAAAAATTTTTCTTCTTTTTTTTTCTTTAAGTGACCTTTTTACAATACACTTAAGTATACATACTTTTCGAAAAATCGACGACCATATTATTTTCTATGTGTACGATTATAATACGCGTATATTATGGGTACGTAATACATTTGTGTTTATGTATACCTATTCCTGTTACTTAGTATCCAAATATTTATGTCGACGAGCTAACGACGCTGTAATAACCGAGGCACGGTACACGATTTAACGGGCGTTAAAAGTTAATCGATTTACTAATTACAACCGAGTCAAGTTAAAAGTTGATTTGAACAATAATGATTCGAAAACATTGACTATATTATTGACTCGAGTGAATTTTTTATGTATTTTTTTTTTTTTTTTGTAAATTCTTCATCGTTATACATTGAAAAACACCCTTGAGCAGCAAAACTCCGTCACTATTTTCTCATGTATTTTTTTATGATTTAAAAATGTTCTTTGGAAAACGATACAAATAACCCAATACTATAATAATTACTTACGCTATACTTTCAAAGGTTAAAAAATAATCGAATTTGACCAATGAAATTATTAGGAGTTGGGAGTTTAAAGTTAACAACCGCAAAGGCACATTCTTAATACTAACGCCGTAGATACACATAATGTGATCTCCCTAATCTCATTTTGGAGTTTGTAAAAGTGTACAAAATTTAAAAAAAAAAAAAAAACAAAATTGTCCACACACAACACGGATAAAAGCATATCGAAATTCAACCTAACTTTTACCACTTCAATCCACCTATAATTCTAATTCTCGAGTTTCAGCTCATTTAGGCCGGGAGGAACCGCTAGAAATTTTCGAATAAAAATCGGTAAAAAGATAAATAATATATACATGTTACATCGTTGAACGATGATATTTTATGAAATAACTTGGTAATTTATAAATTACTTACAAACTGCTATTACTATTATTAATAATTAACTAATTCGGGCATGGATAGTTATTGTGATATTTGCAAAATACGCGATTTTCCCTACAAACATATGTTTATGTTATAAAAGTTTAACATTTATTATAATAGTTAGGTACAAGTAATTTTACAAACCATTAATTTATTAGTATTTAAAATAAGAAATTGGAAAATAACAAAATCAATACGTTACGATATAATATAGGATACTCGGCGATTTTGAGTAAAGGTCGATAGGCACGATGATCCTAACCTAATAACTTAACCTAACATAAAAAATTACTATACTGTACGATTTAACACATTCACGGTGTGAGCAATAGACATCGCGTATAGAATAGCCATTAGAAGTATAATTAGTTTATATTATTCATTATGCTTTTCGGTTATTTTATTTTATAATATATAATTAGCTAAAATTGTTTCGTAAACTAAATGATCCAACACTTTAACAAACCGTTAAAAGATCCAAGCTCCGTACGGTGCGTCCAAACTACAGCTCTCTCACTTATGAGAGGGGGAGCTGTATATATTTATATAACGGTCACAATACAGTGTAAGTCTTAATTTTCGAGGAAAATTCGACAAAAATCTCAAACCTCTTATAATAATATACAATATATATTATATATTTTTTAAAATTTATCGCTGTGTTGAAATGAAAATAAATTGAATTGACGCGAAGTAATTAAAAACCTGCTATACTCGTTATTTTATTAAGACAACGTGTAACAATAAAAATACTCTTTGCTATAAACTCCACTGCAATAGACCACCGAGGTTTTAAGCTTGCGTTTAAACATATATTTTTACTAAAACGATTTCATAAGTGTCTGCATTTGATATTTAGAAGCCTGTTCACGGTTATACGCATACCGATAATACTGCAGAAATAACGTTCTGTTATTTATAGAAATGTCGTCTCGCATTTTTTCAGTTTATGTATCGGTAATAAAAATAACGATAACAACGCGATATCATGTATCTCGTGGTGGATATTATGATCGATTTACTTTCTAAAATATGTATAATCGTTAAAACTTTTAATGCGGAATTTCAATCGCTCGTACATAGTATACTGAATATAATTGTGTCGGTAAATTTACATAAAATTATTGAACCGATACAACTGTGGGTACTGTTATACAGTTCCGAGAGTGTAATAATTTATTGTTGAACTGGGTCGGAATTTCGAAAAAAAGAAAAAATATAATAATAATAATAATAGAGGTGAAAAAAAGTACAGAAGTCGGTGAGATAGGTAATATACATGAAAATATGTACGAGAAACGATTCGGATTACTTTTTTTTTTTCTTAATTTGTTCTTAGACTGTAATATTATAAGTAAAGTATCGTATTTTTGAAAGTAAACACTTACACATATAATATTATAATATTTCTTTAACATTCTTGTAAAATTCACGCCACAGTAATAATTGTGGGACAGCTACAGTATAAAAACGATATCAAGACAGTGTTGCATATTAATATTGTGTACACGACGATTAAAATAATAAATTATTGTGTTGAAGAAAAAATACTATTTTTTTCTTCACAATATTGAATAGGGTCCAAGTGTAATAAATTTTTAAAATATTATAAACCTGTAGTCGAAACGAGTCGTTGTATACATATAAAACATAGCAATCTGTATGTAGGCAATTTATATATAAAATAGTTTATGTTGATGGTTTTTTTTATAATCGAGCTTTTAACGATATTATATAGAAGTTAATTTGAATCAAAAATTACAATATGCATATTAGAAGAAAAAAGACGTCATAGGATAATAAATACGAGTGCAGCCACTCTTATAGGAAATTTATTGTACACCTGTAAGCAACGATAAACAATTGTTAACGAAAAAACGATTCTGAGCGCAGTTCAGTTGATAGTGATGCTCTGACAACAATATACATGTCATATTATGATAAAATAATTAAATAGGCATTATATATTTTGTTTAATAATATTTGTTTAATACTTTAACATTGTACCGATTTTCCCGGTTTTCCAACGTTTTTTCTCGGTTTTTCACATTCACTTCTGGGAAAATCGAAAAATGACCTTCTTAAGTACCTTCTCAGTCAGATTTACTTTCAGAAAAAATGCTATCAACGTAAATCGGAGCAAAACTGCTGGTAGAAAAGTTGTCTAAAGGAAAAAAAAATCGTAATATTTTACTAATGATATTTCGTACATTTTACGTTTTACAACATTTTATCCGTTTTTCCCAGATATTATGAAAACCGCTAGGAAAATCAAAAAATGAACTCCCAAAAGTATTATCTGAACAATATTCCTTTTCGGAAATGGTGCCGCGCGTACATATCGGATCAAGATTATGGCAGAATTTTTGTACACAGCGTAAAAAAATAAAATAAAATTTTTTTGTTAAACTAATACATTCTTCGCTACATTCAGAATCAGAAAAATAATAATCAAAAAGATAAAAAGAGGAAAATTAAATTAAATTAATTTCGCAGTGTTAAATATGATTACATTAACTTCCGAGAAAACATGCAAATTCCAATTCCTTATCCCTTTTTTCTTCGTATTTGCTGTGAGGGTTCCTACCTACCGATCCGAGAATACGCGTCAACGAAATTTTCCCTAATATATTTAATTTCGTTATTGCATATATTATATAGTATAGCTGTATATATATATATAGTAACGGATTTAAAATCCTTTTTTATTTTCAACAATCACGACTAAATAGTTTCAACAAGATTACAGGGGTTTCGAAATTGCTTTTCTCTTTGGTTCGAATTGAAACCGGCGATGACATTTTACATAGATATTTCCACAGCCATTTCTTCTCCTCCCCTCCCCCCTACCTTCTCACATCACTGTCCTTTCCGTATAGGTATATATACACCTAACATATAAAAATGCCCTTTTCACACGTCCAAGTAGGTTTTACGTGTAGGTATATACAGTTCTCATTCAAATACCCATGGATACATAATAACAAGCCGCCATAACGGGCGTGTGTAAATTTACAAGAAAAATCGCAATTTCCACCGACCTAATGCCGGCACGGCGCCCGCCCGCGGTTTAATCGGCCTTTCGAGGCTTTTGCGCGTATTCATATATTGTATACATATATATACATAATGGATTAGGGAACAAACAATTTTGAGTTTCGCGTGGGGTTTATAAATGCGGTCAGTGCATTAGGACACCGCCATAAACAGTGTCCATTTACCGAAGGGATCGCACTTTAAAGGTGTATTATGTATTAATAAAAAAAAAAAAAATAATAAAAAAAATCAATATTTAAAGTATACAGGTATCCTACGGTTCGAGTAACACCTACCGGTTTATGTTTTTCGGGTTTTGTTTGTGTTTAAAAATTATTTTCACTACGTTACATATAATAATAATTAATTACGTTTCAACGAAATTACGTTTCACATGATAATAATAACACACTCGTAATAATAACTTCAATATTTTCAAAATTCTCACTAGATTTTTTTTTTTCTTAAACTTGCTGACGTTTATTTCGATTTGAATAAAAAAAAATTTTAAAAATGCAAAACGTAGAAATAACTTGGAAAAATTCAATTTTTTTCTGCACCAGTTTTATTTCGTTGTTAACATCTAAACACTAATTATTGCGTAAAAAATCGACAAACTACGAAACACTCATTTACTGAAACATTAATGATATTCAGTGATTAAAGATCAACTGATAATAATTTTAATGTACGTCAAAAGCACTCATTCGATAAAAGTCAACTGTTACAAAGAATAAATTTTAAATACGTACGTCTATAATTTTTCGGTTTAGAGATCGATTCAGTCTTACCAATGCACGACATAGCGAAATTACATTACTTGGAGCAAAAATTGCAGCATGTAATATTAACGCCACACTTTAAATTTTGTCATTTGTGATATAACGCCAAGACTTACGTTCTAAATATAAGAGAAAAAGCGTCACAGACAGACAGACAAACGGATCTGGACTTTTAATATTATTATATCGATCATATTTGAATTTAAAATTTGAATGTATTCAAAACAAAAGTTCGTGTCTGTACACTGCGTCATAGTGAAATGAAACAGTTACAATGTAAGTATGCCGAAATCGATTTCCCGCGGCCGAAGAGTTCGAACTTGATTTTGCTCGAGTAATTATTATCATTCCGAGTTCCCGTCATCAACCCGTGTTCGGACGACTGTTATTCCTACGTGAATGTAAACGTTATAAAGGTACGTGAATTAACTTCTGCAGAGTTCCGGCTTTCGCAATAAACGATGATGAAGTTTTCATTCGACTCTGAGTTATGATATCGAACGTGGAACAGAAGGCTGTTTTGAGGGGTAAATAACATAAAAAAAAAAAAAACTATGCACATACATATTTATCGTATCTATTATTATTATAAGCGTTTACTTCGAAAATCTATCACTACATACCCGTGGCTTATTTTCGCGTTGTTCAATCGGACGGCAAAACGATTATACAGGTGTCTGAGCGAAAAGCTTGTTGTCCGACAGACTATTTTTATTTCATTTATAGCGCCATAAAATAACGATTATCGTATACCTATCGGCGAGTATAATTTGCGGTTCCGTGACGGCAAACCGATGAGACCGATACGGTCCGTCGTGACACGTAAAGGTTAGGTTCCTTTGCAGCAGCATTCGGCGCCGAATGCGGACGCCGCGGCCATTCGTTTTTTTCACGGGCCCCGGATTTAATGTCAAGTGGCCCGATTTTTATGTTTTTTTTTTTTTTCGTTTACTATTAACGAAACGGCTCTGACATTGAGATGCGCGCAGTTCTCGTTCACGAATATTCTCGCCTCCATAAACAATACTGTTTCGATCGCATTCAATAAAACGGCGTGCGAAAACGCACGCGCAAGTACTCTCGTATGACCGCGGGTTGAACAACACAATGTTATCGATGTGTCGAGTCGGTCCGTCTATGGGCACCGCGTTGACGATACAACACGCCGCTGTCGTATGTGTTGTGAGCGTTATATTGGAAATTCGCATTAATTTCACCCGTGAAAAGCGAGACGCGGGAAATAGAATTATCCTAATCAGTATTAATTTGCACGGGGTGATTACGCGATCGCGAATCGGCGAACATTTTCGAGTGATTTTTGATTTTCGTTTCCCAATCATCGTGACGGGTAGGCGTGCATAGAATCGTTATTATAACTCCGTTGGAAAAAGAAAAAAATCCAAAATGTAATGCAATCCCGTATCGTATAGACGATCGTCAGAGAACAAATATTATATTCCTAGTAGATCTCTACCAAAAAAGGAAAAGGTTTGGCCGCTCTTGAATTATAAACTAGACGTATCTAAATTATTCTTAACATGTTTTATTAATTAAATATTATAACTATTATATAGCATAATATTATAGTCGTAATAAGTATTGCCGTAACATAACGAAACGAAGACGTCGAATTTGCATTTTTTTTTTTTTGTCGGTTTTTGAATAGAATTTAATTATCAGAGAATTATATTTGATTATAATATATAATGAACATCGAAACTCGTCTTAAGATATATTCGCCTGTTATACACAGAAGAGAAAATAAATATTATTATTATTTTATTTTATTTTTTTAATGACACGGAATTCGTTTTTCGAATGAATATTCGGCGCATGAATTGGCGCATTTTAGCGTTTTTGATATATTTTTTTTTTTTGTTCTACGGTTCTCGTGTACAAAAATAAACGGGTAATTTTTAAAAATTTCAAACCGAAACTATTCCTAATCCAGTCGGTTATTTATTAGTCAATTAGTATTATTTATATTAGTGGTATTAACAAAGCAAAAAAAAAAAACTATAGTATATTTCGATTTAAAGCATATAGATTTGTTTGAAATTTCCCGATGTATTAGGGACCGTAATATATTTGAAAAAAATGAGGATTCCGACAAAAACGATACACACATTAACGGTTTAAAACGCTTTCAGGCAAACGGTTTTTAAAATAAAAAAAAGATCGTTTAAAAATGTTAAGCTCTTAACATAATTTAAAACTATATAAACACGCTGTATAGAACATGCGATGTTTTTCCAGTGTGTATTTTTATCAATTTTAAATTTTCTATATGAAAATTGCCGTGTGAGAAAATTGCTGGTAACATGGAATACCGATCGCCCTGTATTATGTACGCGTTCCCGACTTTCCGCCTGTACAACAGTGTACGCCTACTCTACACACGGCGCGAAGTGTGTTCGGCGTTTGTTTTTTTTTATTTTTACTTTTAAATTTTCTATATGCGCACTCGGTAAACTATAAAACAGCACTGTGTTATCGTAATAAAACATTAAGTAGGTAGGTGTACGCGCAATTTATCAAAAGAACGTTTCGCACTCACACACACACGTCACATAATAATATTTACATACACGCGGTCTACGTTGAAATTATCAAATATAATACGTATTTACAAGTTTATAAACATAATATTATAATATTATAATAATATACCGTGCGAGATGTGTATCACTACGCGTGTTCCAAAATTTACGTGCTTACATGTATATACAGGGTGTGTGTGCGAGTTTTGACAATTTCCTGCGCGTGTATATATGTATACATATATTATATAGAAATTATTGTAAAATTCCGCGGATACACACCCTGTATAATATTTTTAGGTATACGTTTTAAACGGAGTCGTGTGCGTGTGTGTCTTTTGTTTTCTTCCGGAGATACCGTTTAATCTCGTTTTTCCGTTCGAATTTTCGTCCGTAACGCACCCGTACACGTTATCGCGTTAACAGCGATGTTAATACACTGGTTTTTTTTCCCCCGCGTTTTAACCGTATTATACAACTAGTAAAAAAATATTACGATATACTTACGCGGATACGTAAAACCGAGTGTGCAAGACGATTTCTTTTTTTTTTATATATATATATATATACACGGAGTGCGCGTTACAGAGAGTTTATTACTTTATGATAAGCACCGGCTCGAGTATCGGTTGTATGTATATATAAAAAAAAAAAAAAGTCTAAGTGCATAAACGGGAAATTAATACTACACGACGTTCAATCAGCGGCGCATCTTGGAATTTTACGCTCCTGGGCAAAACGAAATGCCCGACCTCCCACCCCCCTATTCCATTTACGCGCACACGTCACCCGCACTTAAACATTTTATTATCTTACACCTTATTTTCTTTTTCCTCTAAAAATGATCGCCTAAAATCGTAATTTGCCTCTGGAAATTCTGCCGCCCGGGAACAGTCTGCCCCGTTCGTCCCGCCCTAAATGCACCGCCGAGTTTTTGAGACGAAAATAATGTGGTTTTTTTTTTTTTCGAAAATCCCGGACCGCTGCGGACAATAATAGCTGCAAACCTACAATATAGTATAGAAATATTTGTCTATAAATTATAACTGTCAATAAACGGGGGAGGGGGTATAGAATTGTAGTTTATAACTATTCAGCTGCTCGGCTGCTTTGGGTAAACTATTTCGAACTGTAGAAATATGTATACGTTTTTTTTTTTTTTTTTTTTTTTTTTTTTTCAGGTATTTTAAAACATTTCCAGTTAAAATTCCACGGCGGGAGATGGATTCTCAATATTTACGTAGTCTCATAGTATACCGACGACGACGATGCCGACTTAATCAAAGAAAAATTTCAATTATTTTTTTATTTTATATTATTTTTTTTTTTTTGTTCGAAACAACGACGGAAAGAATTTCTATTTTATTTACTTACCGTATATTGTATATTATATACGCGTATTTTACGGCCCGTTTAAACGAATCGTTCCAATATTAATGCGAATCAACGCGATGGCGGTCACGTGTGTTAATTTATAGTGTATGGGTACAGGGCACCTATAACGTTTAATTCAAAAACGAAACGAAACATATTATGACGATATATTTTCAAAAATCTGCGGTATATCGTTAGGGTGTAGGTGCACATTATAATGGTCGTACGATAGACATCATAATATTGTAACATAAGCTAGATATCATTTTTATTTCCTTTAACGTCCCTACGCGGATGATATTTACGAGCGTAATTTATTAAAATAGTTTAGTTTTTTTCTTGTTTTATTGGCCGATGGTATACCATAACTCAAAAAAACTCGATATTTAATGTCTTGGGAGGAGAACAAAAAACACGCGTATACCTATATAATATACCTATCGGAACAGATTGAAACGAGAACACGAGACACGGGGAAAAATGAAATATTATTTCACATACAGAAACGAAAACGATGCCTTGAGCGACTGTAATAATATTATACGTATATATATATAAATATATAATATGTGTACGCGTATATATACGAGACGGAAAGAATAAAAAAAAAAAAAAAAAAAAAAAACTAAACACGAATATCATCATGTGGTCGGCGCCGGTGGGGGGAGGGGAAACACACCGTTTAAAATTCGAGTCGTTATCACGAAGGTTGGACAATACAAAAGCGTACCTGAACAATAAAATCTGGATCCGCAGCCGCCGGACATATTTCTATGATATACTGAAAATATTTTTATTAAAAAAAAAAAAAAAAGTAGAAAAATAGCGATTCGCATACACGACTGTTATTGTTCGACCGTGATCCGTGTATAAAAACCCAACATCATCAGAGACGTATTTAGAGGGGGGAAGGGGTGTGGTTGTCGTAAATTAGGGCAGAGAACTGCGCGGTTCTATACACGAAATGTGCAGTTCTAAGTAAGGAATTATTATACAGCTCTTCAAAAGTATTACGGATTTTTTTCTCCGGTTGAAGAAATAACGTTGAAAAGCATCAACGGTTTTCAACGATGTGTTCCTTTTAATGTCGTTGCACACGAAAAAATTCGTTTTTTACTCATTCGAAATTGTTTTTCAAAGTAAACAAACTGTAGACAAATACCAAAGAAAGGTTAAATTGATTGATAGAAAAAAAAAAAAAAAAACGACGTTGAACCACTCCACCAAACTTTTTCCTCCTGCCATAATACTGAATATCCGGAATGCGCAGTTGTAAAAAATATGTTCTTATATCGCTGGCTGTGGACTGTTGGGCGATATATTACGATCGGCGGCGTAATCGCGATTCCTTGTAAAACCATTCTAGATTATTCGAGTCGAGGCCTTTAATTTGCGCAGATTGGAGCAAAAAAATTATGAAAAGATCGTCGGCCTGTTTGCATACAACCGCCCACTTAAAATAATGCTCTTCGGCCGGATCTTTAAGTGTCACGGACCTACGGCTCGTCGCCACCCTATCGGCACGCCGCGGATTACAATACATCCGCCCTTGAAATTGTTTTTCGTGTCCATTTTATTTAAAGCGATACAAAATAAAAATAAAAAACAAACGTCACGGACACTGTATTATCGAGAAAATAAAAAGCCCCGGACGTTTACCACATTTAGCGGGTACGTTTAAACTTCAACGCGTCACACAATATTATACAATATTATGAATGACACAGTTTCCAGAATCTTTCTCCTCGGCACGATCCCATGTGAACGCCGACCGAACGAACCTGTATACCTACATTCGGTTTTAACGTTTTACGTCGTTTTTTATAATGTACGGGTACGAGTGAAATTCAAAAAAAAAAAACCGCCATAAATAAAAAATAATAATATACACTATTATTATAATTATTACGTTTTCGTAACGATTAATGTTAAGCCGCCGCCGTCGCCGTCGAGTTTTAGAGATTTTTTTTTTATTATTATTATTATTATCGTTACGTATGTATAGCGACGGAGACCGGATCATCATCGCGCGTCGTTTAAAGAAAAAAAAAAATGCGGTGGCAAAATCGCTGCTTCTTTTTTTTTTTTTTTCGTTAATTTGCATCGATAATCTATTCGGATACCTACTTGATTTTTGTTTTTTTTTTTGTTTTTAATCAAACGCAGTGGGTGTATAATTACGGAAAAAAAAAAAATACAACCGACCAAACCGTTCGAATAAAACCATCCCGGTTTCGAACGTATGCGCCGCATGATCCGCGTACATTTTTCACACGGCAGTGTATTTTATCGTCACAATCGATTCGCCCACAAAAAATGCGCTAGTCGAGACGTCCGAGTTCGTTAACGAACAACGTTACATTGTAACGTATTATTGTTATTATTATTTTAATACGAAAACGGCGAAAAACGCGACGGATCCGCGGGCAACGAACAACGCGAACGCGAAAACGGTCGCGCGTTCCGAACGTTCGGAAAATCCGACGGTTCCCGGCGGAGTGGTGCGTCCAGATCGGTTTCTGGATCGTTTTAAAATACATTTCCCCTATCGTTTCGCGCAGGCTCCGTGACCGTTTACGCGTCACCGTCGGTCGCATACCGCGGGCACGCGGTCGACAATGGTCGACAACGGCCTTACGCGAACGCTAAAATCGGCCATTGGCTGAACGCATTAAGTATTCGCGTTCGACGGCAAGGTTACGACGGAATTCGATTGGCACACTAGAAACATTGTGCCGTCCGTACGTAAATGATCGGAAACGCGTTGTGACTATACTGCAACATTAGAACGTTCGCTTTCGAACGTTCGGGGCGTCATTTTATTATATTTTTTTTTCGTACGCGGACCGAAACTCGGACTCGCGCCGGATTCCTGTTCGTTCGTCCCGCGTGCACGTGGAACCCCGCGCGGGCACGCGTTTCGAAAGCGGCCGAAATCGCGGAAAACCGTTTTATTTCCCCGTCCGCGTAGTAATAATGTATCGCAATACACCGGGTCCATTAGCCGACACCACGTTTCGAACACATCCGTACGCGTACGAGTAGGCAGGTGGGTGCACCGGAGGAAATCGAGAGAAAAAAAAAAATAACACGAAATCGAGTCGCGTGATTATATAGCGCGAAATATTATAATACATAGGTACCTGCCCGGCGCAGGCGCAATAACCGGTACCCGTTATAATATTATTATGTATTTTATATAATTCGCTATGTATAGGACGAAAAATCTGATTAAAAATACGCGACGAGACGCAGAGAGGTAACGTGGAATTTTCTCGTGTTTGTCGAAAGTCCGCGCGATACGTCGTTATCCGCGCGTCCAATTAGGACGAGTTCTCCCGTTCACCGCACGCTATTACGCCGCCGAGCGTTTTGTATTAAAGAGTTCTCGATTGAGGTTTTTCGTTTTTCGTTCCCCCCCCCCGTCCGTTACAATTCCCCGGCGCTATACCACCGCGCACCCCGTACCTATTCAATGACAATAACAAGCGGTAAATATTTCGCAATCGCGCGGTCCGTATACGCGTTACAGGCCAGGTTCGGTCTCGCGATGAACGGACGAGAAAAAGAGCCGAAGCGAGCGCGCGCACTAACCTATCGTCGCGTTGCGGCGGGACGGCTGGCCGGGGCGGCGGAGACGACGCGTACGACACGGTGGACATTTGTTGGAGTTCCATGACCGTGGCCCGGCCGCCGCCGCCGCCGCCGCCAAAGGCCGAAGACGAGGGCGACTTTTTCGTGGCGCCGTACAGCTGCCTGTAGTATTTCTCCTGGTCGCCGTACATCCAACACACTTTCCACCATTGGCGGCACATGAGCACGTTCGGCGACTTGTTGTTGTTGCTGTTGTTAGCGGCGCCGGACGGCGGCGTTAGTGGCGACGACGAGACCGACGACGACGACGACGAGCCGACCGTCGTTGTCGCCGCGGCGGCAGTGGTCATCATCGTCACTTCGCGGTAAACCGAGACGCCCATTCGCCGGAGACGCGGAAAAAAACGGCAGAAATCAATGGCATTAGCGAACGACGCGTAAGAGCGAGAGAAATAGAACGCGTGTTCCCAGCCCGAGAAACCCGGACAAAAAAAAAAAAACCGCGAAAACGCACTCGGAACCGATATTATTACCGAAACGGCCGAATATCGAACGACGACGTGCTGCGCGCGCGAGAAACCCGTCACGTTTGCGCGGCCGTTGCGGTGTGCTCAGGCTACCGGTCGGTCTCGGACACTGGTCCGCCTCGCCGCCGCCGCGCCAAACGGAGAGTCGGTTGCCGGCGACGACGACGGCGACGCGTCGCTTTGCTCCGCCGCCGCCTTGCCGCCACCGCCTCTTCGCGTCGGTACACCCGGTTGAGACACTGCGCGCGGCGCGGCGCGCACGCACGCACGCACACACGCACGCACGCCGCCCGTTCGCGGAGAGACCCGCGGGGTGGGGAGCCCGCGAGACGAACAGAGTGGTACGCCGGTACCTGTACAGGTTACCGTCTGCCCGGACCGGCCCGCCTGCCCTTCTGACTATATACGTATTTACGCGTATACTACACGCGGTTTGGCGGCCGTAAAAATTAGACGGTCCGTTTTACGCGGCGCGCGCGCGCGTAGGTACACACCGGGTGTCTGCAACCGTGGCGACGGGACGAGAGAGAGCCCTCGGGGCTAGGATTCCGGTATTCGTGGTTTTTTTTTTTTTTTTCCTTCCTTTTACGGGCAACGACGACGGACCTCTGTATAATTCCGTGTACCCAAATGATAATAACAATAATAACGCGCGGCGCATAACAGGTACCTAACACGGGTACACGAAAAATGCCGGCGCGGGTCGTCGAGGGCGGGATAATAATACGTTATAATAGACGATCGGCGTGTAATATACCGAGAGCGGCCCGTGATGCGGAACGCGTGACGGCGGGGACGAGAATCCGCGGTCGCCGGGGTGGAAAACAAGGGTTGTCGCCGGACGGCTGTGGAGGGGGTGGGAGTATACTCGCGGGGTTTCTCAAAATGTCCGCGAGATCAAGGCCACGGACCAGTCAACGTCTGACAGTGTACAATAATGTAAAATCGTCCGAAAGAAAAGACAACAAAAAAAAAAAAAAAAACCATCGAACGTGTTGACGCCGCGTTGAAAATGCATATTTATGTAGAGTTTTATCAATTTGAATTATTTTACATACTTTAGTCGGGTTTAAAGTCGATTCGAAAATCGCCTAAACTCGTTATGACTAATATATTCGAGTGCTCTACCATTAAAAATATATTGGATCGTTAGTTTATTATAAATTGTGTTGGAATCGAACAATATCGAAGTCGACTCTCTGTTCGCTTATAAATTAATTTATATATAAAAAAAAAAATTGCCGATACTGTTTACGGTTTAGTCACGGACGAAAAAACGAATCCGAGCAGAGTATAGTATCAGTCGTGTTTTATAAAGCTATTCGTCAATGCGTAGAAATCGACAAAAATTTAACCGACGTTTGGACATATTTTGTTGCTACGTTTTTTAATTTACGTGGAAAAACGGTTTGAAATCTAAACTTTTTTTTTTTTCGAATGAAATGTAGCGGGGCAGTGATTCCGCGTCTTTCCGAGAAACTAAGTGAACAAATTGGAGCGTTTGCTTGAATTAAAAACACTGCATCCGAGTTCCGTCTCGATAACATTTTTTTTTTTTAATATCAATTCCGTCCCGGGTGAAAAAAAGGTATATACCAATTCCGCCCCAATTAAAAATGTTCTTATTAACGGATTCAATGGATAAAATTGTTATTGGATTAAATTTGAATGGTATGGAAAAATAATAATTTATACAGACATTTTTCTTATCGACGTTAAAATACAGAAAAAATTAAAATGATATTAAAGTATTAATGTATACAAATTCGATTACTTAGTGCGACAACTGAAAGCAATATTATCATTATTTCTAAATAGTATAAAATTGTACACCGTAGTCGTAAACTGTATACTGTATTAATATAGGTGTAGAAAATGCAAACCGGGAAGGAATTCGTACGACTGAATAAATAACACGGGACGGCACAAGGAATATTCTTATACTCAAATTTCACATTCGGGACGGAACTCGGATGCAGCCATTAAAAATAATAATAATCAACGTTTTGAAAATAATATTAGGAATTCTAGAAAACTGCGTGTTTAAATACAGTTCCGGCAGACGGGCAATATCTATCATACGTTAGTACACGAACGAATCGGAGTATTTTTACTGACCGAAAAAGCGTTTTCCGAAACGCAATAGAACGCAACTCACTAAAGAATAATAGCTTCTTCGGTGCGCTAAGAATTTAAAAAATAAAAACACAATTCGAGCGGTGTAAAGGTGTTTTCAATATTCGGTTGGTCGTAATTTTAAATCCGTGCGTGTTTGACCGCCGAACTCCACCGGTCGATCGCACGCAACCTGACTTGGGTACCCCGTAAAAGCCGTTGAAGTTCGGCTGTTTGTCAATATTTAATTCGGTGGACACAAATTAACCGACCGGAATGCCGTCTTAACGAGTTCTGATCAAAAACCCGGTTATAACAACGGACATTTTTTTTTTTTTTTTTTTTTGGACACGTGACAAATCTAGCTGTTAAACGACATGCATGCTATACGGGTTGTTTTAGAATATCGTGCATAGCAATTTGTGAACGTTTTATTTTTTAGACGCAGATTTACAAATGTTATGCGTAAGCAGGACTCGAAATGGCAGTGCATAGCAAAGGGTGTAGACTATAGGTACCTACTATGTTTTGAACGTTTCGTGTGCATGTCATTTTGAGTTTAACAAGCAAAAAAAAAAAAAAAAACTAGAAAAAAAGGTCATCGAATTCGCGGATAATCGCCTTTAGGTAGGTTATTTTCATTTTTATATTCTTGACATCTTCGACTGGCGCGTCTGCAACAACAGTATATTCGGTGTAATAATGATGAAAATTAACGAAAATAAAAAAAAAAAAAAACATTTTATTTGAGCGTACACCTTTTGAACGATCATCGCTTTTAAGGAGACGACCGCGTTTTTTAAGCGCTGTCAGCCTGTCAAAAGTATACAGAAAGAAGGAATTAACTTCCTTACGCTTGCGCCCGTTCACTTTAACCCGTCCGATAATAAGTCTTATGACTTACAAATTACCTATATAGTTTTAGTGCACAGCGCCCCGTAAGCGTTTAAGGGGAATTATAAACCGAATCGAAACGTCAATTTATTATTCGTTTGAACGGTACCTGCTCGCGTTCGTTAAACTTAAAAATATAAGTATACGAAACTACTAAGTACGGTTGTATCCGATAAACTGCATAAAATATTATGTTCGTCGTGGTAACTATTGAACGCGACGGGTAGGTATAAGGAAATTCAACAACTAGACTTTAGTTTTAGGGTATGCTACTAACGGTCTTAGCTATACAAACTATAATAATATGCGAGAAATTTATTTTAAAGATCGATTTGGTTTGTTAGGGTACAGTGATTTTAAATCTTGAAAAATGTTTTTTCTGTACCTATTTTATATCAGCTGATGTATTAAAAAAACATATTATTATGCTATGTTGCTAGGAAAGATAAATAGATACAATTTGAAAAAAAATGTTCAAGTACTTTTCATATACTCGTAGTCTAAATGATCGGAATGCTACATTCCAGCATTTTTTTTTTTTAATTTTTATTTAAAATTATTATTTTAATTGTTCTCTATGACAAGTTACATTCAGAATACACGCAAAACTACAGTAATAACGAAATTTGGCATCTATAGAACTTACTGAAGACAACGTCATTGTGGCCAAATTGTAGCTGTAGGATACGTGTTTAAAACTGGTTGAAACGGTGCGTCGGTTAATCTGTCACTAAATACACAATTCGATAAAGTCAAATGTCGATATAACGACGAACGGACGGTGCACACTGCACGTATACCTGGTTCATTATTTGCACGAAATGTCGTCAATACACGTAATAACTATGGACAATTTTAATTTTTTTTCTTTTTGGATTTGGCTAGGCATTAATTCAAATACATATTTTAATATACGAAAAATAAGCTCAATGCACCAAACTTCTCAACAAATTCGATACTGTCGGAACCACCCGTGATGTCGATATGATCGGTATACAACGATGGACACTTTCGAATAGTTTATACAATCGATGGTTTTCGATGATTTAGACGAATTATCGATAAAACAGTTCGAATGCGATCTATCAAATAGTACGATGGTAAATATCGGGCTGTGTCCGTCACTAATGATTGGAGCGAGATTACAATTGTGAACAGCCAGAAATAAAAAAAAACCTCATATCAAAATGTGCACGTAGTAAAACCCATACGGTTTTTCAGTCTTCGTTCGGAAACTAACCGAAAACATATTATAATTTATTATACAATATACGATTTTAAAATTTAACCGTTGGTATTTTCATAACAGTTACCACATAAAACTAAATTGATGATGCGGATAGGGAAAAACTGGAGTAAATTAGTGTATTAAAAAATATCTACTTAAAAAAATATACACGTATTAACGTATTATAAGTATTCGTGACGTATATAATTATAATATTATAATTAAGTCGATACAAATAACAGGTATACACGTTCAAATCGTATATTAGATTGTATAACACAAAAAATATATTTCGGAGAGAATGAGAGAGAGAGAGAGAGAGAGAGAGAGAGAGATAGGCTAAAATATAATTAATGTGTTTATTATTATATTATGTATCGACGAAGTTCTATGGTTTTAAGTGGCGTAATTTTGAACATTTTATCGCCGACAAGGTATAAAAAAAAAAAAAAAAAAAACCCCTATTTATACGTACAGTACGATTTTACCGAAATAATATCTCTATTAAAATAGGTGTACGTGTGTATGCAAATATATGTTTGTAATGGAGCACAATATAATATAATAATATACGCTTTTATAATGATGACTAGATAATAACACCGTCTAATTTATTTATACAAATATTTTTTTTAATAACGACGGTGTTCCATACGCAATTCTCGCGATATACGGACCGCCGATTGTTAATAATACATTAAAATACTGTCGTAATGCGCTAATATCATAAAATATTTTAATTACGGCCGGGGGTGGGGGGGAACTGAAATAACATTTTGATAGTTCAGTTAAACGAAAAACAGATCGCTCGAGAAAAAACACCTATAATTATATCGGACCGATGCAACTCACGGCGATTTATCCGCGGAAATTCGCTATCCGACATTTTTTCATAATCATACGAAACGTAATAAATAATAATAGTCGTTACAACTCGCGTATTTTACATACTGGAGCGAGCGACCCATGTCCGTACATTGTGTACAGTTGTACAACATAGAGAAAAAAAAACTACTAAACATTTGCAATCGGTGGTTTACTAACGAGTAGGTACGACCTTATCTAGAATCACGTGTTAAATTTTCGCGGATTCCGGCCGGATCGACAAAAATTATACCCTCATAAAACCAAATGATAAATTCGAAAATTCCAAATACATTCTTATAAACAGTTCGGAAATCGGCAGAACGTTTTGAGAATGTTAGCACTTTTAAATTATGAACATTCTCAGTTCAGTGTCCCCGTTTTTCCCCAACTATTAAAAAAAACTACACGGGAAATCAAGTAACTATCTTCTCAGTGCACAAACTGGACGGCGATTTCTTTTGGAAAAAAATGCAAGGTTTCTGACTGAAAAAGTGATTTGAAACTGCATAGACGGAAAAAAAATACACTGTAAAGTAATACCTGCAATACATTCCGCGCCGCGCTCAGTGAAAAACCATCTCATCTAAAACGGTGAAAACGAAATTTCAATTCCGACCTCTCTAATATCCTCGTAATCTCAATAATCTCGTTTTCTCTTTACATTCCCGTATCTTTATAGAATTTACCGTCCGTGTACCTATTCGAATTTTGATCAAACTTCGAAGTGCCTGTATATACATAGACAATGATATATTGTAGGCACTCGATTGAATAATATACCTGACGATTGTTAATTAATTACGGGCGGATACTTTCGCACTATTGGACTGGAAATAATGCCAAACGTATTAATTAAATAAACTATTTACACTCATAAAAAATAACAATAATATTGTTATTTTTAACGCGGCCATATTATCCGGTCGTAACGGTAACGGACACGGTGCGGTATCAGCTCTTATCTCGTGTATAACAATAAGGCGGGGGATATAGTAATATTATTATTATTATATTATACGTTGTCGTTCGGTACTATAATACTATACGGATAGAAAATCTATGGCGGTCACCGCGGTAATATGGTAACCCGGTTATTGCAGTTCGTTACCAGCAGCAAAAATATTCTGGACCGCAATCAGCAGTACCTATATTACGTGTGCCTATAGGTATCATACCCGGGTACATAACATTTTCTTTTTTTTTTTATGCGTAGATACTAAAAAAAAAAACACATTCTTCTTGGTCACGAAACGCGCGCAACTGGTCGCTGTGCAGTCGATAACGATTTAATAATAATAATGTGCAACTGTACTTTATACGTATTATTGTAGTATCGTATGCTAATCGATAATTAAATTAGGTCGCGTGTACAGCGCGCGTCGGACGGCGTCAAACGTTGGCTTTTCAATTACTGTACGGAAAGTTTATTACCAGGTGCATATTATATACACGTATTAATCGAAAACGAAATATTACACCCGAACTGCACCATAACGGTATTGTGTCTCAAATATTTACTCGCGGCACACAACGATATCGTGAAACGCGAATAATAACCGTCGAATTCGGCGTTATACATAAACGGTTTAAAGCGTATTCGCGAGACCGAAATCGCGAATTAAAATATCTAAACGCCACTGCTATTACGCTATGCGTGGCTGATGTACCCGTACAACGTGTGATTTCCTCTTGTAGTTTTCCGGTTTGGTTTTTTTTTTCGCGATTTATTGTACATTTGAAATATTGCGTAACGTACTCTATACTCGCGTATTATGTTGTACATTATTATTTTCGAGCACATCGGGTTTACTGCGTCGAAACATATTATGTCGACAAGAAAAAAAACAAAAAAACAACGAATTGTCTAAACGTCTTCTTGGAACCAATCTAAGACATCGTACCTTAAAGATCGCACTAGCGTTGACTATTGTATTATGCGACTGGTCGTGTCGTATGGGTGCTGCGAAACACGGTCGGTAACAAAAGCAGCCTCGTCTTTGAAAGGAAAGTACTTCAGCGTAATTACGGTCTGGCTGTAGAAAATTGTGAATATACAATCGAACTAGAACAAACGAGGCAGTATGTAATAACTGCGGCGCAGTTATACCAAAAGCCGATTATTAAAGCCGAGTATATGAAAGGTCGGAATGAGCAGCTTGTGCGTGAAAATATAATGGGAGATGGTATATGCGAATCCGACAGTGGCGGGGAAAAATCTAGGGGAGAAGCCCAAGAGACCGTCCCGGTTAAAGATAGACGGGTACGCGGAATACTGAGATTGGGAAATATCCGCGTGGGACGATAATATACGGCGAAATACTGCGGGAATAGCGGATACTGCAAAAGATCTAAAATGGGCTATAATAAAAGCTACAGAAAAAGATTATTCGAGTAAAATTACGCAAAATGTGGCTCTTCGCGATAGAAAGTAACTATAAGGGCGGACTGGGCCGATGGACAGATGTTAAATGGGCCGCTTATCTTATGTTGAGGCCGTGGGCCGATTTCACATTATTTACTATATGGACTACGGTCATATTGTTTCTAATAACATCGAATAATAAATAATGATAATTATATTTTGGAAATCGTTTCTAGATTGAGCGTAGATAAACTATAAGATGTTCTTGATGATAAGAGTAGAGAAAGAACTTTTACATGATGTACAAAAGATACTTTGTTTATAAAATCATATTAAATTTGTATGATTTTCGACTTTTTGGTATCGATCGCATAAAAAATCGTTAGTTATCGGTTTTTTTAGATGTATTATATTAATTTTTGTAAGTATATATAACTTTCAAAAATTGTTTGAACTTTTGCTCTGCCGCTTATTTCGCCAACTGGTTGTGGTCGTAATCGGTACAGACGCCACTGAACGTAGATCGATAAGAAATAAAATGCGATGTAGAATTCAACCCCGCTACGGAATTTCTCGCCGGCGTCACCAGGTGTCGACACGTTTGCTTTCTGCCGCGAATAACTGGGTATATGCGTTTTCGGAAAACGTATCGTGTTTTCTTGAAAGCGCAAAACTTCTCTGTACATTCGGGTGGCAATTGTGCGCACGTATAATATAATATTATTGTCGTCTGTATAATTTAAAGGACCGCGAGTTTGGCAAACTTTGTTCCGGGGATCGGCATCTCTTATAAACGCCAAACGACCTTTGCGTGTGAAATCCCCGCGCAGTCCACGCAGTCATTATTGCGGCGGATAACGATAAAGCTATTACGTACACATATACATATACATTTACACGTGGAGTATCAAACGTTTCGGGGAGTTACGACTCGAACAATGCGCGAGTCCGTTTCGTTTATACGCCACCGTAACGTTATCCAAATATCCAATACCCGCGAGAACCTATTACGACGGCGGCGGATCATGTACCATTGTTCCGGTTGTATAACATTATCATCCTAGTTACGGTATTATGATAAATTCGAGGTTTGCGTTACTTGGCGGGAAGGACGGGTCTCGTAATAATTGTAATATATATATATGTGTGTGTAGAAGTTCTCGTCCCTCCGCAATAAACGGTTTAGGACCCGGAGGGCTGTTTTACGCCGTCGCCGTATAAATAGTTCTTATATACGTTTTCTGTTTGTTGTTTGCGCAGTTTAATTTTCTCTTTTCTTGCCCGTGTATTATGGCATGCGATATCTCCTCTTGTCCCCGCTCGCATAGCATCACGTCCGTAGACCGTTAAAATATACGCGGCTACGCGCATTCAAATATTGAGGACGATGATAAACACGTCACAGGTTTTGTCAGGCATTTAAAAACGTTGAAAGCGTATAAAATAAAAAAAAAACCTTACGATCGGGTTTTCCTTGGTTTTTCTGCGTTATCGGGATCAATTTTGAAAAGAAAAATAAACGAAATAAAACAAAAACCTCCTCAATGTAATAAACTGTTGATCCAAAACAGAAAGTCGGTGTCAAGGTTTTGATTCGGAGCTAGTCTCCTTTGTCGAACACTCAGTAGTCGAACACTCGACCAAAAACTCGTGTTCGCTGTTATTTCGCGTAAAAATATTATAATAAATCGTCAAGCGTATAGAACAGTAGTTAACGTTGGGTATACAATCAACAAGAGAAACAAATATAATTTCAATCTCCTCGGAACGAAATACATATTACATATTATTATGGTATACATTTTAGGGCCAAATCTCCAGATACCCGTAAAACCCGCGATTTATATTGCGTTTGACAAATCCCCGCACGGTTTTTGGACTCGTATATGCGTGTAGTAAAAACTGATTTCATTTCATTTTGTTTTTTTTTCTCGGAGTGTGCGATTGCGCTCAAACATACGATAATTTTTTTTTAGAAAAAGTCCTCGTAAAATATAAAAGCTATATAAAGGGTAATTTAACACCGACAATCGTTATCGTGCTGTTCAATCTCCCAAAGTCTATTGAAATCTTATCCACTTGCACGCACGTACAAAAGTTCAAAAGACTGTACTTTTATAACGTCGACGATTGTAAATTATTGTAAATTGATAGTGTTGTGGATTTTATTTGTTCAAACGCTGCGAATATAGAGAAAAAAAAACTATTAACTATTAATAAATATTATATACCGTACATTCGATTTTATTTTATTTCAATGTGATTGCAATTTGTAATCTGAAACTACGAGTAAAAAAAAATATCGATATTACTGTAAACAAAAAAGAAAATTGAGTATAATCTTCTACGTGGAAATGTTTTATAATATTGAATTTCACGATATACGGTACAACTTTCAGAAATCTGAGACAATAAAACGAGTTCAATAATAACAATATGATATTAATGTTTACGAATATCGCATTTTGGAAAATTATTTCTAAAAACAGGCTTATCAAGTCAATATTTTTCATAATATTAAAATGCAACAGTTTGTTTTATGTTATATTTATATAATAATATGTGTTATTCATATTATTATTATTAATTATGGGACGGAGTCAATTCTTATTATTATATACATTTTTTTATACGTTTTTGATATTTATTTAAAACATTATTTTTGATTTATATTTTATATAATTTAATAAACCGATAAAATGGTGTGTTAATAAATAACTGAATACATTCATTGAAAAAATATTAATTTTCATTTAAAAAGTCTTACTTCCCAACGTGAGTAGGCTATTGTAGGTAGGAAGTTGAAAATTTAGAATATAAAATAGTAAACAATTTAGTTTGTATACAGAAAAAATTATTCTGAGCGGCCTTAGTAAACTGTAAGTAAGGTTTTGAGTTAATAACTTATACAGCAGTAGTCGTGGGTTTTATCCTTGTAACCAAGGTAACCAGTATTGTGTTTTATCTAAATATATTATTATTTATAAATATTAATACATAATAATATTTTATCTTATTTAGATGATATATTTAATGAAAAATAAGTTATTTGAGATAATAATTTATACATGTAGATACATTTTTTTTAAATCCTAATTTACACATTCATTAAAAATAGTAGATACAATATTCAATGTGAATTAATCAAATTTATTATTGAGTCATAACATATAATTTTCTAAATCTACAGATGTGTACCAAATCTGGTACACAATTGCTTTTAACATTTAATTTTATGGTAGATAATAGACAAAATTATCTATAGATAAAATATGGCTGATTATTTATCTTTATCTAGGTATGTTAACATTTATTTTTATATAACATTGAAGACGACCTAAGAAAAATTAAACTGATGTAGAATCTTCATATTTTTATCAACTTTTCAATATTAAATTCTCTACAAAATCGTTGAGAATCTAGAAAAACTATACGAATAGACTACCACTGGGCGAAAAATTGGCATCTTTTAAAATACGGTATTCATGGAGCATTTTTACTAGCGAAAAGTGTACTCCAAGGACAAAACAGAAACACAACGAATAGTAAAACTAATATACGAGATAGATACGCATAACTTCTTCGCTGCAGTTAGAATCTAAAACAATATACTTATTTTTCTTAAACTTTCACAACCCGCTTAGGGCCTCTGCTACTCAACTATTTACCACCATCTTTCTTTATTTGTACTCTCTTCCAGCTTCGTTCCTTGCGCATACCGCATATTTTGAAGAGTCCGCCACTTTCGAAACATCCATTCATCTTTGCCTGGGACATCTTTTAGATTTTTGATCGTTGATTTTACCTAAAAATACTTGTGTGTCAATACCATTAACTACATATACACACCTCGCCCGTTCGATTCGTTTATTTCTGATAAAAGCTTTAATGCTGTGTTCTGAAATGACTGATACGACTTCCAATTGGTTTTTAAAGTAAAGCGTTTCGCCGTATTTAGGTCAATAGTTGAACATGGGAAATGCCGTACAAGAACAAACGAGGAAGTTTTCAAGAATTTAAGAAATTATCAGTTATCTAAAAATAATTTTAACACTTTATGGACACTTCGGATCGCAAGACTGATTTTTTTCTTCTCCTTCGGCCCAATTCACTAGCTAATTGCAATTACGCCGACGATAGGCGTGTTTAAATAATATTTGCAGTTATACACGGAACTACATTACACAATATTATATTATGTTATACTCGGGGGTAATTTTACGGGTTTCGTAGATTATTTTTAGTAGGCACAAATAGCTGAATGCGGCAACGTGCATTATTACGCCGAGTATAGAATTCGGAATCCGTATACCTACCCGCGTCCGTATTGAATAGCCGCCGCGCGCATAGTATTCCGAAACCTATTGTTTTTCGAATAAAACAGAGCGCAGCGAGCTTTTACTCCGTTTCGGAAGTGCATGTGCGGCCTCCGACTATATTATTATTATTATTATTATTATTATTATTATTATTCTATAGTCTATAATAATAAATAGACCGTACTATGCACGCACGTTAATCTGTATAATGAGCTTTATACGATGGCTTTTGCCAAAGGCGAGTGTGTATTTTCTATAATATTATTTATAATATATACGTATTTTATACCTATAGGTGAGCCGCTGCATCGTTTACCCAAACATAATGGGCAATTTCACTCGGCATAATATTATTATGTACGACCACGTACAATCGTTATCTGCGACGACTCCCTTCCCCTCCCTTGAAAATGAAGGCGTACAGGTGGTTGCACCCTTTTATTATTTTATTGATAACACAAATTAAACCTTCCCTTCATGTAAGAGGAGGAGGAGGTAACAATATTACCAATATTTATGGGGTTGCGTATATAGACGATTCCGATGGAATTATTGAAAATATTTGTATAGATATGAACATTTAGATACAGGGCACATACAATATGTACCCGGAAAAAGGCCGCAGAAATAATGACACTACACTCTGTCCCACGAGAGAGCATGCCGGATCTGCGCATCGTTCGTCGACCGACCGGGCCATTGTATCCCGTGCATGCATTCAAATTTCGCCGCCGACGACGGTGGGTATGCGCAAAACCGACAAGTTTTCGTTATCGCGCGGTGTGCTCTCTAGCGGGACAGAATATAGTAGTATTTGAGCGAAAAATTCTATATATTAAATTTAAGTTTAACTATAAATTTTACCATTGACGCTGAAATTAAATAATGGAGAATACGATACAATTAAAAGCTGAGGAACTAGTTCACCGTCACGGATAAATAAATTACGAAAAGAAGATGATAATGTGAGCCGGACTTGTATTGTGAAAATATTGATTAAAAAAACACGTGCATTGATAAAACTGGTGATTTAGGAATACTCGATTGGGAAGAAACCATTACAAAAACTATAGGTACGTTATAATATATGTCAGAGTAATGGAATGAGAAACGCATTGGAGAGAATTCAATAGAAATAGACGGCGACAAATTTGTTTTAGAAGATTGGTTGGTCTAAAGAACCCACTAAGCAGCAGAAGATAATAAATAATCACCTCGAAAAAATTTAATTTTATATTTGGATAAATTTAAAAATTGTCCGAGATTTCTTAAGCATTTTTGTATATAATATAATTGCATTTCATTAAAAAATAGTTCTACAAAAGATTTTAAAATATTCACTCATTGTGAAAACTAAATACGATTCAAAGACTGATTTTCAATTTACTCGAACAATTTCGATGGACATTCAAGATTAAAAAGTAATCTTAATTAAAATTCCGCAACTTTTTCGTGAATTAATATTTAGCTGAATGGATAATTATATGATGTAATTTCCTAAAAAAATGATTGGTTCTTTAATTTGTATCGTAGTCAGTTAAACAATAAATTATACCCATTTCGAAATCAAATAATTTTTAGAAACGTTATAATAAATGTCCGAAAACGCTGACATTCTCTTAGAAATGATTCAGAAAGTTTAAATTTGATTCGAACGTGAAATGCATAACCAATAGTATATTATTGTGTTAACTCGCACCGTCGAATTCACTTATCCATCGTAAGTGCCGTGATTCGCGTAAAACAATATAAAGGGGTTTGTAAAAGAAAAAAAATGTCGACTAAATTAATATACGATTTCGATAGGCAGTTACCGACGTGCCGAGGGGAACGTATTCCAACGGTAGCACAGGAATCGTGCAGTTTGCCCTTCAACGGTCACAAATCGCATAATCTAAGAACTGCAATAAATAAATAGTGTCATTAATATGATTATACCACCTTTCGGAAGTTATGCGGTAATGATTGATTGGTGATTTTCACTTTTTCGAAATGCAGAAGAATTTCGCGCAGTCGAGGCTGTATTATTTTTTCTACACCGAATCGTATGTTTTACACGCAGAAACTTGTATATAGCATAAGTAAAAAAAAAAAATATCTATAATGGAATGCGTAAAATTGGCACCACCGAGTGTGAGACAGACGGACAGAGTTAACGACGCGTAATATTATTTATACACATATATACCATTACCCAATATCAATAATTTTAGATTCTCTGTGCGGGGAAGCTATTTTTTTTTTTTATGTACACGTATACACGGTTAATTGGCGATTTTCTCTAGGTTTCACATTTTTCTGACGTCATGTCATTATTGAATTTCTGTTATTACTGTTTTTAATTATTCTATCGTATTGAACCTTATATATGTATTATAAAACGCGTTTTTCTCAATCGAAAAATAATAACGTAATATTAACGCGGTAAACGGACGCTAATTAACCGTATTTGGGCTTAAACGCGAAAGTAGTATTGATGAACATTTTTTTTTTTTTTTTTTTTATCGCCGTGCCACCGATGTTATATTAAATTATTATAGCAACCGGTTTTCGAACAACACTCCAACTCGCGGTGCGTTATTAATAATGATTAGGCACGCATCGTCGGGGATGGACAAGATACTTCAAAATTAGTATCCAGATAACATACACGATCATATAATTTTGTAACAAGAGTTGTTGCGACACAATAGATACTTGATGTTTACATTTTATGCGTTATTAAATATTATGCGTAGTTACACGATTAAGATACAGACAAAATATCAATTACGTTTTACACGCATACAAGATACGCGGTGATTATTTATTTGAAATATTTCTGGAAATTCTCAATAATTCTCCCCTCCGTTTTCGTAATACAATCACTCAAAACTTTTGAAAAACCAAGAAAAGGGGGGGGGGGAATGACCCAGCTTACACCTTATTCAGGTGATACGTGATACGAGGTACAATTATTGTATTTAGAATGCTATTGCATCGAAGATACTGCCCATACCCTGCGTTGCCGTCGATATCATTATGAGTCGCGATCAATTATAAGATGGCGAACGGTGTAATATTTTTCGAAATAAAATCAGCGTCTGCCCTCAAGACAACGCTGCATGCATATGCATTAATTGTCGTCTTTGTTTTACAAACGCGCATCGTAGTAAGTTTTCATTCAGCAGAACCAATGTTGTGCTTTCAGTTTTAACATTAGCCAGTGAATTGACCTACTGTCAAGTTAAAAGTTAAGAACATTATTTGTGTGTTTATACGTTGGTCTTTTTCGATATTTTAATTTTGAAGCGACTAAGCCTGATATAGTAGCATTTTTTTTTTTTTTAATCGCGATATTTCACAAACTCTCGATTAAAAATTAAATAAACGAAAAGACCGACACGAATAATTTAAGTTTGATAACAGTTTGGTTCACTCTAATATTAAAAACAACAGCCCAAAATTGATTCTGCCGAACACGGGTTCGCCATGTCGTGCGTTCGTAAGACGGAGGTAGCAAACGCACGTGTAGCGTCCTCTTAAATATATTGATAATAATAAGTCGCGCTCTATCTTGACTCTTGCGGGCACACGTCAATAATAAATCGGCCTATCGATTTAACGATCGACGTGGAAAAAAAAAAAACTTACACGCAATGAATAATATTTGTTTCGTGCGATTGGATATGTATATTGTATATATATATTTTTTTTTTTTGCTTGGACAACCGGTTAGCAAATTGTTATGGACGTGATTGCGCGCTCGTGCTTGTGTTAAAAAACGACCGTTTAACGCGTTTATGTGTTGCCATATCTTATACGCAGATGACGTACGATAATATTCGATAGCATAGCGTTTGAGAAATTTGTTTCGTACGACATTTCTTCTAAGTTAAAAATAAAAAAAAAAACCATTTAAAATACAGAAAAAAATAAAAACTAGAAGCGATTAAATGCTTTTAGAAGTTGTACCTGTACATTATTATTATCATCTAAACTCTATACTGGTATCATTATATGATTTAAAAAAAAAAAAAAACCAAAAATATATACACTTGGTATGAAACAAGCTTTATAGCTGACGAATCGTTCGTGTCGGGTCGTGTAAGAAAATGCAATACTGTACTTCACTCGAACTATCGGCTCGTAGCACAAACCTCAATCAGATAAAAAAAATTTAAAAAAATAGATCTTATCAATAAGTTGATATTGTAACGAATAATTTACGTAAAATTTCGATTCAATTATAAGTTTTAATATTTTGTATGTTTTACTATTTTAAGATCTGAAAATTATTTATACACAACTGTGATGTAAACTAGGATGTTGACTGGTAATGAAAGTACTGAGAATACGTACTACAGGTCTCGTTACCTAGTTAATATGTGCATACTATTATGTGGTTAAATGTGGCATAGGAAATGAGATTCTAAGTGCATAGATGGTCAAATATGGCAACTCGGTAAACTTGTAAAGTGCATATGTGTCCAGAAATGGCATAAATAAATATGTTGAAATTACAACCAAACTTAGGACTTTTATTATATCTAAATATTTTCCGTATACTCAGCAGTTTAAAAAACTATACAATTAATTTTTTTGGGGAGGGATAAAAAACAAAAAAATCTTGCAGCAAGGAGCTAAACGAGTGCAGTGTTTTTGCCGTCGGAAAACAATTGTTAATTTGAACATATTATAGTGTTTGCATCTATGAAATCAACAACTGTCTATGATCTTTAATCGTCTAAATGCACAATACTCGCAATATATTATATTTTATATTATCATATGTATTATTATTATAATAACGTAAGAAAGGAAGTGCATACTTCATTATTTTATGAATTGCGTTGTAACTGTAATATAATATTGTAACTTTAAAATATTCTTTGTGAGCACATACACGCGAAATAGTTTAAAGCAAAAATCCATACTATACATACTCGTGTATTATTAGGTATGTAAATTGTTAAGTATATACATTATTATTTTAAACGAGTATGTGCGTATACGATCCTTAGAAGAGAAATTGTTTATTATTATAATTTTTTTTAATATCAAAAGACCTCCTAAAACACAAAAATAAAAATCATATGGTGAAATCGATTTATGAAAATGATAGTGTACCCCAATGTGTATACAAAAGCTGACCTAAAAACATCGCCTTGAATTAATATTGTATATACAGTATACACGTAGGTAAGTACACAATATTCAATTTTTTAAATTCATGAAACTCGGCAAACTTATGAATATTTGAAAAGTATATATAATATAATGTGTACTTTTAGAATATTATACATAATTTAAGATGTATCAATTGTAAATTAATAATTATACGTTTGTATACCTCGAATATTTTAGATTCCGAACGTAAAAAAGGAGCTATTGGTTTTACTAAGATGTTTATTTCTTTCTTTTTTTTTTCTTCTTCTTTTAGTCTATGGACACGTTTTTTCCTAGTAAACTTGTTCTGTTTTTTACGCGTAGCAACTTTTCTAAAAGCTCAAATTGTCTAAATTGTGCTTTGAAAATGTCATTTTTTTTCATTTTCAACGCCCTTTTTTAAATAAAAGCACTTAAGTGAGAAAAAACGTTGGAAAACGTAAAATTTTACAATTTCATTATTTTAAAAAACACGGACGACGTTTTCTACCAGAAAAAAATTATTTAATCGAAAAATCACAAAACACCTTTCTAATTTAATTTCTTACAGTATTATCGCCAAAACTTTTGAGTCACTTTCGAGCTTTAAAATTTTTTTAATTTTTGAGAGTTTTTTTTACTGTAATTCGGTTATAAATACACGTAGAGACTTGAAACTTGGTAATAATACTTATATTGAATTTATCTAGACGTGGTAAAATTTCCAAAATCATCGGACAACTTTTTTTTTTTAATAAGCGTTTTTAAATCAAATTTAAACGAAAATCGCAAAAAAAATTAAGTCACTTCAAATTATGATAATTATCAAACTGCGCACGGAATCGTCTTTCGCCTAGCAATGATTTATCGTTGCTTACAGACATAATTGAAAAAACCGTATGTATACTACCTTCCCAACTTTTCATCTATAACAGTGGCCGCTTCCATCCTCAGCATCAGCTCTTTTTTTTAGGTGTATAGTTGCGTATAATCGTGAAAGTTAAATTTTCATTAAAAGATGGGCACATTTGTGCACAATCAATCAAATGGCGGAGAAATCAGTGAAACCATTTATAAATTATGTATACAAGTGAGAAAATAAATAATTTTTATAACGTCATTTAAAAATAATAATATTATTAGTTTATTCGGTATCTCCTCTACTCATGCAGATCTCGAATCCTTCAGCTCTCGATAAAATTCGGTTTTACCGACTGACAAAACAGCCATACGTGTGATAAATTAACAATATTTTGTACATTATATTCCTTGTAATGTTGCACCTATGCGTATTCAACAAATAGCTCCCATAACAGAATAATTATAATATCATTATGTTTAACATGCAAATAAAATCAACAACTCGACAGACTACAATATTATTTTCAAAAACGGTACGGGAGTTTTCTATTAGACAATACTAAACGATTTATGTGACAAGTAGGTTAGGTACACAATATAATATATGTCGTGAACAACAATCGGTGGGCAGTCGTTTAGTGCAGCGTTTTTGCGTATTATTCAATTCGACAACATATAAATTATTTTAATTTATGAATATTTCTGAATAATAAAGTAATATGTTACTATGTCATTTTAGTAACGATACCGCATAAACAGAAAAACTACAGATTCGAGTTCTCCGCCTCTTCCTTATCTATTTTGTATTATAGAGACATTCTCCGTAGATCAATAAATAACCGGAAAAACTGTATACCACAATCATAAAATACAATTACTTTACTGTTATAACTAAACTACTTCTAAAAAAAAAAATAATAATAAAATATAATGAATTTCAAGCACATAAAAACGGCAGGGAAGGGGTATGCAATTCAAAACCCCCAAAAGGCACATCTTTACTTACGTTGTGCATACACTGTAAAATTTCATTGAAGGGAGGTCTGCAAGGGATGTTCAAAACTGTAATCAAAAATACCGTTCTCCCGCAACAACACTATGATGAAATCCATATTGAAATTAAACCCTACTTTTATCACTTCAACCCGCCTATAAAACGACTCTGATCATCGAGTATAAGCTCATTCGGTCCAGAGGCGTATCCGTTAAAAGTAAACGAAATTGATATTGAATTACGGGTGGATATTAATAAGACCTAAATATATTTCAATGAGAAGTATAGGCTTTAATGTATAGATATGAATCGATATCGCAATTGTTTTTGCCAATATGACTATTTACAATAAAATGTTCAACATTTCCATTGCATTTTATTATATTTACTCAGATATATTATATCATACTTACATTTATTTTTTTTTTTTCAAATGATTTATATTAGATATTATTATTGTTTTATATATTTCGAAAAAAAAAAAAACCATACATCGTGTAAAACAGACGACGGAAAAACGTCAACCATTGCAATCTCGTTGTTATTATTACCATGTCACTTTTAAAATGAGAGCTTTCAAACAAAATCGATAAAACTAGTGATAACGCATCAAAATGAAAACACAAAATATACCCGCGATAAAAGTTTTTTATTTTTTTTTTAAATTTTTTCATTTTTCTAACCCAGTTAGTTTGTATGATGATGGGTGCTCTTATACGTCATTATTATAATGTTACTATAAACTATTCACGTTTCATAAAAAGAAAAAAAATTACCTACGAAAAATGTTTTTATTTTTTCTCAGTGTACCTATTATATAATTAAAACCTTCCAATTATGTGAATTACATTTTGAAATATTAAAAAAAAAAACCCGTTCTCCGATTTTTCTTCGAGGCATAATTTGTAAATAAATTTAACGCGGATACGTTTACGAATATTTGTATCCGTGTAGCATATATTTTATTATAATTTGAAGTATCAGTTACATATACCATTTAAAAAAAAATTCGAAAAGTATAATATGATATAGGTATTTGACAGCTCATTTGCAGCACACGTTTTATTGGTCGGGTTACAATAATTACATAGGTGTCAACCACGATATAAATAAATCGTACAGTTTAGTGAAAAAAAAAAAACGATCCTAAATCGATACATTATAACTAGAGTTCGGAAGTTATAGGAGTTGCATATTTTTCTGTATGCGCTAGATTCTTAGCAGACCAAGCTGGAAATTTTTTCTATGCAACGGAGAGTTTAAAAATCAAACATTTAAAATGCATATTTTGCATATTTCGTTAAAATTAGAGAAAAATTGCATATTTCATCGATTTTCATTGATTTTCGTATATTTTTACGCATATTATGCATGTTTAATATTCACTAAAAAAAATTGTTTTTTTCATTAGTTCTTTTTTGTATTTTAAATAATATTGAATATAAAACTCAATAGTAAACGTAGTTATTTATTGTTATTTTTTATCGCCTCAGTTTATTATTAATTTAACAACAACGATGCAATTTCATCTTTTTTTTTTGTGTATATTAATGTACAAAATGTGTTTAAATTTTTTTGAATAATTGTTTGCATATTTATTAAATTTTTTGCACATTTTCGATTTTTTCATGCATATTTTATAAGTTTTCCGTGTATATTTGCATCTATATTTTGCCTTTTTAGCTTCTATAACTTCCGAGCCCTAATTATAACAAATCGCTGAATTTTTCCTCAGCATACTATTACGATTTTTGTGGACATCTTCCTGGGTTGAGACCAATTCGAAATGAAACCTTTTTTTTTTTTTTTTTATCACATATATTTACCGCCGTTACTCAATTAAACTTATTCAACAAATTAGTGTACGAGTACGAAACTTTCGCGGAATATTGTAATATTATTATCCCGAAAATAGTTTTCAGAGACAAAAAACAAGAAAAACCGCTGCAATAAGTACCTATACAATACATATTGTAAAAGTAAATGCAATTTCCTTGTTCCGTTCGAAATCCAAAAGCAATAAAACAACAAATTGTTAGTTTTGAAAAAGTTTTCTTTTATAAATAGTTATATACAGAGGTACATTACCAAATTGTTTTATCGTGGTCTTAGTAGTTGCATAATGTTCCTACATAAATTATATAATATAATCAATATAGCAATATATTATATTTATTTTAAATAAATAAAAACAAAAGGTTGATTGAGAAACGATATTCAGTCGCAATCGGTTGAAAAAAAAAAAAAATTAAATAAACGGTGATAATATGATATTGATAATATTGACAATTTTTGTTTTATTAAAATATCCTTATAATGCTTAATGCTGCATCCTTAAAATTCCCTTTGTTACTGTGTTACAGAGTGTTGAAATTTTCTAAAAAATCATAATTATTATGAGTACAGGCGAATAGAGATACGTCCGCCATACATATCCAATTTTATCGATATCCATGAAAAAAAAAAAATGAATTACATTTTCAACGGTTCGGTGAAAAGTTTTTCTAAAGAAAGGCCAGCGCTTACAATGTTTCGTAGCTGCAGTTCAAAATAATAATGTTCGCGTCATTGCGGTTAACCGCGGTGAAAAGCGATTTCGTCGATATTTTTATACTGTTATATCAATTGAAAATTGAAAATAAATAACAAGCTATTTTCCGGCGTTTTGTTTTGATTTTATGATTACAGAACCGAATGAAACAACAACTACTGCAGGATGGATAATTCTGGATAGTCAATTTTTCAGATACTGAGTGCAGCGAGAATTATATAATATTTGTTTTACAACGATGGTGCTTTTTTTTCCCAGTCGGCAGTTAAAAACTTTTCGATCAAAAAATCTTACTCCGAATTTCAAACGAAGCATCTTTTCTAAAAGCAAATTGTAACTTATTGACGCAGATGAGTAGGTTATCTTTTTTCGCTTATTTCCCTTGCAGTTTACTTAATAATTACGAAAAAACGAAATTCACGAAAATACCGATTTCATTACTTTCGATTTTGTTCGCTTGTTGTAATTCGGTTAAAAATAATCGTAGAGACTTGTAATGTTTACTTATATTCAGTGAACAGCTTTCTTACCTACTCTAGACGTGGTGAAATTAAAAAACATTCCGACGAGTTTTGAGCTAATTATATTCATTAGACATTTTTGACTTTTTTTTTAGTTTTTATTTGGATAAAATGAATATGGCCCTGCTTAAATGTTTAAACACGGGGTTCATTATAAGCTGTACGTATGGTGGTTGATTTTCTCATAGGCTTTTTTAAACTTAAATTTTAAAGAAAATCACACAAACTACGTCATTTCAAACAATATTTAACCGAGCTTTACTTAGAATCTTAATCCGTCAGCGATGATTCATCATAATTTCCCCCTCCCCTGGTTTTATTGCGAAATGAGTTATGAAAATTGTTATTTTACTCTATTATATGCATAAACGAGGCATTTTTTTACGTTTCATAATAATTTAATGGTATACAGTGCACATATAGGATCACAAGATATATATATATATGGATTTTTTGTTTCTTTAGTTTTGGCGTTCGATTTATACGCCACCCAACCCACGCGTGATTCGCCCTTCAATTTCTTTTACTACATTAAATTATAATATTATACTTCGGAGTTCGGAGCGTCCCTCAAAAAAAAAAAAAAAAGAAAGAGTATTTTGGCAGCACAGCACTTAACGAACCGAAAACACACTTCATACGTTTTTTTTTATTTTTATGTACGGTGCAAATTTCACATGGCGACAGTATAGTAGAAAACGGAACCATCATCGTCATATTGTTCGGCGACGGTGGATTTGAATAATTTTCGGTTTACGAGACCGGAATTGAGGGTGTGTAATATTGTGTATACTTGTGGTATAATTTACTCGTATATACCCCCGCGCGGTCTAGGTACGTGATTTTGTGTATCAACGTCGGCATCTGTAGTGGATTTTTCCAAACACCCAAAAAACTTTAGTACAAGCCATCCGTTCGTCTCAAATTATGCTATTATATTCAAGAGCAACCACCTACCAAAATTCAAGGGGGCGACCATGTATACCTGCTATTATTTTAATATGACCTCTTTACTGAGCTGTTAAAGATACTCGTAATGTATTTTAGGTACGGAAAAATGAGGAGGATGCTCGTGTATTCGCACAGTTATAATATGAATTTGGACAGATTTTGAGAACATTTTTATTTTTAAGTTTCGGTTTAAATATAGCTACCTAATATTATAGTATTTTTTTGCATTTCGATACCCATGGCTTTTGTTTTGCTTTTCCACTTAACTGAACGTACTCAACGGTACGTTGAATTGTTTTTCATAAAAGTCTAGTGAAATTAACGAGTCAACAAATTAAGTGTATATTTTTTTTTTTTTTGAAATTTTAAAATGCGTATTGGTTCACGGCTATGAACATCACTTAGTTTATTTTTACGATTCCGAACTAAGTATTAAAAATTGTTCACGTCGGTTTATTTTCAATCAAAGTTAAGATAATTGCGTTTAATTTATATGTCTATACGAATTAAATTAAGTTTTTTATTTATTTTTCTACTAGTTACTTTACTAGTTTCTAGTACGTTTAACTAGACGGTTTTTTTTTTTTTACTTATTAAATATTAATTGAGTTAGTTGTTTTTCCGTTTTAACTTAATGTCCAGCGCCTATAATTTATAGATTTTGTGGAGCATAAATATAATGATACCAAATTTGTGCTTGTTACCTATACAATTTTTAATGATTTTATATTATTTAATAACATAACTTAATAAAATATTGAACAATATTGTGATTTATAGTACCTACAATAAAAATTAATTAGATCGTTATAATGATATGTATGTTGTTAATAATATAGTAATATATTTTAACTCCAACGTAACCATATTGCAGTTTAGCTATTTGGAAATAACTCACCAGTATTATATTATTATAATATAATATACCTAACTAAACGCAAAATTCCAGTCTGTTACATATTCTACTCGTATATTGTTAATTTATTAACAATAGTGGTTCGTATTTATTGTATCGTATCGAAATTTATATCCGATAAATAATAACCACAAAATATTACGACAGTATAATACAACATTATTAAAACGATATTATATTATTATCAGAATATTTCTACTAATACATTATAATAATATGCAGGTCAGTTGTGGGTGAAACATTTTTTTTTTGTTTTTGTTCGAGGAACAGCAATTTTCTATACTTACTACTCCCCCCCCCCTACAAATTAGTTATCAAACCAGTTATTAGATACTCCAAACTCACGGTTCCATAACTCGAACAGTTTAAGCCTCTGAGACTGACCACACACGACCCACACCCAGAAACATTTTAGATGAATCACGGGATCTCAAAAAACAGTCCTCGACGAACATGTCCTGATGAATAATGATTATTGTGCGCACATGCGTATTGTTTCGTTTGTGACTGGTGTTGGACACAACCAAGTAATTACTATCAAACTATTTCGATAGTTGTATACGCATTCGAATTATTCGGCTTATTAAAAACCATAATTTTTATTCGGTGACGGAGGAAAAAAAACGATTCGAATGAAATATTTCATAGTTCATCTATCAACTCTTGAAAACCATCGACAACATAAACTTTTCGGAAGTGCACATCACTATTTATGACAGAAAAACGTTTAAGCAAATATTGTTTGGGTACATTTTCTCGAAACGCATTTTATATATTACTAATAAATTCGTATAGATACACAAAGAAAAATAATAATAACGGCTAATGTATTCTATCTAAAATGAAGACAATTTATTTTAAGTTTATATACCTACTTACACTTTTATTAAATAAAGTTATATATTGTTAGGTATATAATGGGTATATATATATATACATTTCTTATTTTGAAAGTTTTTACTTGTCACTTGTCTGCCGTTAACTCGATATACATGTTTATACAAGATAAGTTTTTTCGTGTCATAATAAAAAAAATAAAAAAATGAAAAAAAAAAAGAAAAGGAAAATCAAATTTAAAAAAGGACATTTTTAAAAACTGAGGCAGCCGAATATTTTGCATCCTGTTTTGTATAGATATACGCTATACACGTTATTCAATCAAATAAATTTATTCTTTATTTAATTATGTATAAAAAGTCGATGTGGACAAACTGTAATGTAATTTAAAAAACAAATATTGAATCGAATTGAAATTGATAAATGTACAATGTGCATTGTCGGTCGAAGGATGATAAAAGAAATAAATTTAAATAAATTCGAAACAATCTTGCGCGCAGACAACGTATATATTTTTCAAGAAAGCTTTTTGACATATCTATTTTCAAAATGAAAATTATTTTGAGATTATATGTGCTTTTGGATATACGTAGGCAATTATTATAATACTGAGAATCTAAAGAAAAAATAAAATGTAATCTAGTAAATTAACAGAAATTACGCAATACCATATGAATACGTATACCTATTCTTCAAATAAAAAATAAAAAGTAAAAATTCATAAATAAAAATTTCACTTATGTAAATTTCCAGGTTTTAACCATTTCTGTAAATTGGAGTTTTGTAGAAAAAACCCGATGTTAATACCGATTAACATGCAGAACAATTCAATCGGAAATAAAAATGTTTAATATTCTGTTTTAGTATTTTTATGTAAACATTTTTTAGAAACAATAGGTATAATATGTATTGTTTCCAACTTGTTGTAAAAAAATAATTTCGTGAAAAACTCGGATATATAAAAAGATTCGTTTCAACGCTCCGCAAAATTCTTCTTCTTGTTCTTCTTCTTCCAGCTTTAGAGGCCAAAGAGGTTATATAGTTGCAAAACAAACACTTCCCCACCTCCCTCTGTCCTGATCTACTTCGTAAAAATTTTCTATTTCTAATTGGTTTAGTTCCTTTTTGCCGATGTCGATCCATCTTTGCTCCGATCTTCTCACCGGTCTCTTTTCCCGAGAAAGATCTATAACTATTGATTAAAATTATATTTTTTTCCAAAAGGCTGGTAAATTTTGTACGAATAATAAAACAACTAGATAGTCGACTCTATGCATTTAAATCTAAAATTGAAAACCATGTTTTACCAAGAAGAACGTTTTTATTGATTAAAATATCATGAAATAGCTACTATATTGTTTATGCCTTGAAATTTATCGTCTATAATCTATATAAATAACAATTGTCCCGACCGACTGATTGACCAATCTATCGACGCACAGCCCTAAACCACTGAGTTTAGAAACTTAACACTTTGCACAGAGGTTCCTTGTACAACTGCCCAGAAAGAATTTGTCAATATTCAATACCGTAAGAACGGCTACAGTTTTAGTATTATTGTAATGGAAATTTAATTTTTTATTTTTTATTGATTTAAGGTTACCATGATCACACGAACGAAAAAAAAACCGCTAAATCAATTCGAATGTTATTAAAAAATTGTTCCTATTTAAACAATAAATTAACAAGCAACAGCGGTTAACTGTGGCAGAGACGGGTAATGAATTTTTTTTTTTTTCGTCCAATAGTGACGCGGGGAAAGCCGTACGGGACAGCTATAGTATATAACATATATAATATTATGACGTGATGATAATATGAAAAATATTCGAAATTAATTAGTTTCTAAATTATCACGTATTAAACATATCAAATTTTTTACGGATTTACCAATACAATTTGCGCACTTTTATTATAATATTATTGTATGGTATAGGCATTATTACATGACCGTTTATCAAAATGTGTCCATGTTGTGTGTAACGGTTTTAACCCTCGAATTAAACACTCGAAGAACATTAATTTGTTATAAACGGCAGTTGTCAAAAATACAACTACCTATGTATTTATGTATTATATACGAATAAAATATTACATAATATAGGTACCTACTGCTGGTAATAATTTATTACTACTCGATGACACATTACACTCGTATGATTATTATTATTATTTATAATAGACAACGAACAGATTTTTTTAAATGATAAAGGCGAAATGTGCGTGCGCGAGATAAAATAATAATACCCACTACACTTACAAAAATAATAAACGACACTATTTTTAATGGACGCACAGCAAAATCAATTATAAAATAATCATTTTTTTTTTTTTTTTTTTTTTAATAACTGCAGTGGAATACCAATTATTATTAAGCGTATACAAGGTTTATTTTTTTTTTAAATTATACTCATGTCTTATATCGGTGTGGATAATAGAGCCTATTGAATACCTAATTTTTAATTATAACATTTTTTTTTTTTCTATCCAAAAGTTATTTTTAAACCATTCATATAGTAGATACTCTATGGGTCATAGTGTTTATTCTCTACTGTCGGTTAAACAAAAAAAAAAAAAACAAAAAAAAGCTCTAATGTTAATATCTAAAATATTTCCCACAAAATTTTGAATTATTATTATTTTAGTTCCTGAGTGTCACGAGGAATGCAGGTATTGGTTTTACTATGATGTGTTTTTTTTATTTTGGTATCTTTAAACAATTGTTTTACTGGAAGCTTTGTTCCTATTAAAAAATACTTATGAACTTCCTTGTAACATTTTTGATCAAGTCGGTGCAATGTAATTTTTTGATTTTCCTTATAGTTTTCTTAATGGACTGAAAAAACTGGAAATATGTTGTATAATGGTTGTTGATTTCCGGGTTAAATTGATAATAAGGAGATAATAAATAAGACTAATAATACTCTGCTTAGAATCGGTTTTGTTAGCAATTGTTTATCGTTACGTACAGTTATAGTTAACTAAATTACTCCTAAACCAATGACATCAACACCACAATCATCAGCAATCACAATCAATCATCTGTTTATTTATTCATTTATTTGACCTTGCATCATTTTATAATTATTTTTTATAATATATGTCTATAGATTATAAAATTATATACACACTGGAATTTAAAATATATGTACAATATTATTAAATGTAGAATAGCGATCGTGTGACAACTCCTCTGTGTTAAATAGAGATTGGATATCCTTAAAATACTAATAATATATTTACTTATAGGGAATAGGGATTATGCGTTAAAATAAACCATCACTTCGAAATATGCGATTTAAAATAGAAAATTACCGGAATACCGAATATGCCATAATGTGGCATATTATTATGCTCGCATTGCGTGTATAACATGAAAAAAGCGAAATACGACAGATAATATTCTACATAATATTGAGCTTCCCGAATGATAAATACAATTTTTAATTTCATCAATGAATAAATCCCTATCGTGAAATTCGTTTTTAATTCGAAACTTAATAAACCCATGTAGAAGTATGTAATGTTCCTTGTCGTTTTACTATTGGAGCAATATTTTTGATAGAAAACATTAGCCGAACAAATTTAAAATAATAAAATCGTTGTGTCGTATTTACGTTTTTTTATTTTGGAAGGGGAGGAGTTTTCCAATTACTATGGAAAATGCTTTGGATATCAAAAAATGACTTTTTTTAACAGTCGTTTTTAGTCGACAATATAACATCGTTATTTTTCGATTAGAGCAATATTTCTAGTAGAAATCATCATGAATAAAAATTGAAAACAATGAAAACGGTAACGCTACGGCGCGCCGTAAATATTTACCGTTTTACGTATTATTTTCTCTCGGGTTTTTCACAATTGTTTTGAAAACCCTTTGGAAAATCAAAAAAATGGCCTGTTCAATGCACTAACCAGACAAAATTTCCTTTCAGAAAAAATACTATACTCTATATTTTAGAACAACATTTCTGGTAGAAAAGTGGTTTACAAATACCCCCAAAAAAAAATATACATCATAGTCGTAAAACCAATGGATCCCTCGATACGCTCCGAATCTAAAACGAGTGAAATATTTCCAAATAATGTATTTCATAAGTTTTCAACTATTATAATAATAACCTACAATAGTAGGCGTATTTATTGGTATACCACGTTATAACATAAAAAATAACTGCAGCATCGTATTCAGTTTGAGAAAATAAAAATCGTATTAAAAATAATACATATACTATTTCTAACCAGTGTAAAATAACTGTAGAGAACCAGAAATATATTCTGTTGATTTTTTCTACAATTTTTTTTATCATTCATAATTGTTAACAATTACGTACCTTGCATAATTATTGTATTGTGTTAATGCGTGACCTATACAATTTTAATTACATATAAATACTGCATATTTCGTGTACACTCGCACCAAGGTATGCCCAATTACGAAATACAATTATTATTCATAGCAAATTGTAATAACTATATTATTATATTACAAAACATACACTAGTTATATATTATTTTTAATTTCATCTGTCGGTTAGTATAATCGCAATGTTAATTAGATAAATTATAATTTTTCCAGTTATGTTTAACAAGGTATAGGTAAATAGATAAGTTATAACCTATACATACAGGGAGAATACTGAAATTATGTACTCGTATTTCAATATTGTGCGTGATTTTCTTTTTGGTTAACGTTGAATTGAATCCCAGACTAATTTCAAGTGTTGAATCGAGTCCGGTGTATTTTCTGTAATATGTTTGAATAGGAAATAAGGTATTTAGATGGGAATTTATGATGTATATCTGTAAGTGACGATAAACACGATAAACAATTGCTAACGAAAAAACGATTCTGAGCCGAATACAGTTGACAATGTTACTTTGTCAACAATGCAATATATAAAATGATTAAAACAATGTACGTTTCCAAGACTACAATGATTGTTTGAAAAAGATTAAAATAATAAAAACTTAATAATAACAATAAATAAATAAAAACGGTTGCCAATGGCAACCTTATTTTTAATTTTCCAATCCTTTTTAATCTAAGGACCGAGGTTTTTCTCACTATCTCGAATATTAATGAGAATTTTAAAAAATGACCTCTTTAAAGTACCACCCAGAAAAAATTTCCTTTCAGAAAAGGTGCTATACTTGATAATCCGAGTAGGCTTTCTGAAAGAAAAAAATGTTCACATAAAAAAAAAAAATTAACATCATTGTAAAACCAATACATTCCTCGTTCCATTTAGAATCTAAAAACAGAAGTTTGATGAGTACATAAAAAGAAACGGATTTACATACATTTTTTAAATCGGCGACATTTTAATGGTTTACTTCATAATAATAATTATAGTTTCTGAAAATTATTAAAAATATAAAAAAATAATCGACCGTCTGAGTATTTTAAACAATATAAACAAACAAATGCATTTAAATTCACAGATGTCTCCTGTACTCCAGAGCCAATAATAACTGAAGGAACACATCTCAAAAATATTTGTTTGATTAATCGGCACTCAATTCAATATTCTCGATTCTATTATTATCATACGGATAAGGAATTATGTATGGAAATTATTTTGAGTAAATTTGACTTTGATTTTGTTTTATTTAATATTCTCTTCTCAAATAGATGTTACTATATTTGAAAATTAAAAAAAAAACATGATAAAATTTACATGCAGTTATTTTAGATAATGTCCCGATGAATGAATCACCCTGTATATATATATTTGTGTAACCAGACTATTTAGACGGATGTTTTTTTTTATATAAATTAACTTCAACGTTAATTAAACGAGACTTACCTATAATTTATTGTTAATGTTTTAATCGAGTCACGTATAAATAAATAAAACGAAAATATTCGTATGTGTGTGTGTGGGGGGAGGTGGAGGGTAATGATGATCAAAACGAATGTCAAAATTATTTTTAATGTCGGCTTAGTCGACGGCTTTGACTAGTTAACATAACATATATAAATAATCTTTTAAATGAGTTTTTATAAAACCGACCGAGACAATAATTACAAGAGATGACTGGCCACCTTATAAATCATATATTGTACACCTATCTCTACCACACAACTTACGCTACAGTGGAGTCTAAAACGTCAGACATAAGTTTTACGATTTGGCGCGTTCACATTAAAATATTATATTGACACAATGACATCGTAGTATATTATGTCTTTATTTTTTTTCGTTGGCTTAATATAGGTCGTGCGGACCGTTGTCCACAATACCATCTCGTCTCCGTCTAACATCTTATCAGCCACTATTTTTTGGCCATTTTACTGTTTATTCGCCAGCAATTTTATTTTTCGAGTCCTTTTTCATTGGGTTCATCCTATTCCCTGTCGTGGCACCGGTTTCTTACTTTTCGGGTCCCGTTTTTCTATTTCTCGGATAATTTAATGATAATAATATGTTCTTGCATCTGAGGACACACGCACGAGAACGCACGGGTCCTGTCCAACGTATATCCATACGTAATTGCCATTCAATATTGAAACTTCGGTTTATTCTCTCCTCCCGACTCGTATCTCTTAACATACTTTTTTCTCTCTTTTTTTTTTATCGTACTATAACAGTATATGCGCCCGTGTAGTTCCAATCCCTCGCACTATTCGTATCTCATATTGTTTCCGTTTCAATAGTTGTGTTATCACCTATTGTTATGATAGCGCAGACAGAAAAAAATTCTCAAGACGCATTAACCATAAGCACCGTGAACGAAATTATATTTTATCGAAGTCATGAATACCTATTTTCGAATATTCTCCTAAACTACATTATACTTGCGCTATGATAATAATTGTCATGAGAAAATATATCAAGCAACGGTTGTGAGAAACACCTGTTATTTCTGGGGGCAAAGTATAGCAACATGTTCCGGAAGGTTAGCTACTTTAATAACAATGCTGCAGGTGGACGCAAACAAAACGTATGAGTACCTACGCTCATCGTCTTGCACACTGCACAGGAAACAAAAAAGGAGAACATTTTCAAAACATAAACACAACTGCAGTAATAATAGCGTGTAATTTACGCAACGCAATAATATAGGATTGTATAAAAAATATACCGACACACTATTTTGAAAATATTTTCAAACATTATATACAAATTGCGCCTCGGGATATTATCAAATGGTTTCAGTAGTCTCGGGAAAGCATTATAAATATTAAGATTCATAAAAATTTAAGAAAAAAAAAAATCGAGTATACAAATCAAGGCGCGTATTATTATAATTCTGAGAAAAAATTTTATTTTTTTTTTTCGGTTTTTTTCAAGAACGAGAAGAGTTTGTTTAATTAAAACATAAGACACAAAACTTCAAATCCTCTTTAGCTCGTATTATTGTTATTACTTATTTAGTTTTGTTTTTGTCGGAGAGAGGAAATGGACTTAAAACGCGGGGCGATCCTTCACCGCAGGACGCTAAAGAAAATATAATCATTTCAAACTGTGCTCAAACCGTTTTCGAATACGCACCGCACCAATAATTAATTTTCTTATTCACAAATTAATGCCCACCACCATCACCTCAGCGAACATTCTTCTGTACATAAAAATATTATGTATTAAAGTTTTGTAAAAAAAAAATTAAAACTCTGAATTTGTTCACACAATTTTATTATAGTAGTATAAATATACTTTTACTTTAATTTAAAAAAAAAAAAAAACACGAGTAATTGACAATTACCTAGCAAATGTGTAATGATCAAAATGTAAGACACGAGGTAAAGTTAAAATTACGCGTATTTGATAGTATACGATAATAATCGCCTTCTTCTATCAAAAAAATGTTTTTTCATTTTTTTTTTTTTGCGAGTTCTCTCGTGTAACAGAGAGTTTTGTGTTAAAACTCGTTATATACGTGACTTTAGAATTATAATATATTAAATTCGAAAATTATCATATAAGTTATACCCAACATAATTTAAAAATTGCAATTTAAACTTTTCTCGCATCATACATCGAGTCGGACGTTATATTATTACACACGGAATATGTTTATTAACGCGAATTATGTAGGTATATAATATACATCTAATGCCGAAAACTTTTTAAATAAGACAATTATTATTAAAAAGTTTTCGATTTTCACTTTTCACTTGAGACTCAGTGTAGACAGGTATAAAATAATTTTTAAAAAAAAGAGGCACGCGTAAAAAAGAATATAATACTCAAAAGTTTTGTCGAAAAAAAAATGATAAATGTTATTTAATAAAAATAAGACTATAATATTATAACACACATATAACTCGTATAAAATGATTTAGTACATATTTGGCATTTTTTTTTTTTTTTTTAATTTTCTAGTTTACTTGCAGCGTAGTACCTGTACTTATTTTCTCTTTTTGTTTTCTCTGTCTCTCTCTTTGAAACAATAATTTCCCCAATGATATTAATATATTATTACGGACACGCTATATTATTATTACTGCAGACACAGAACTCACGCAGAGAGACAATCTAATCCGACCGTATAGGTATACAGAACTCGATGAAGAGCACAATGCTTTATTTTTAGTTTTGCCGACGACGACGACGATGACGACGACGTTCACATGTGTTATTAATCAAGATGTATAAAAACAATCACACGAGCTAAGTCACGTTTTTTTTTTCTAGTTCCTCTCTCTCTCTTGTCTCCATTACTTTTCTCAATACATATTATGTACGTAACACGACGACTTGGGTGTCCCGTATGGGCCGTGTGCAGTTATTATGTACCGAATGCAATAATCTGTCAACCATTTGTAATAGGTAATTATTATCATCAGCCGCGGCGTAAAACGATGATTTAAATTATTCGAATTTCAAAAAGAACGTTAAAGAAAAATTATAAAAAAAAAAAAAAAAAAACACCCAAAACAAACGTATAACTATAATACCTAATTTCTATTGATATCAGACCACTGCGGCACTGCTGCAGCAATGATTTATTTACCGTCTATTATTATTTTGTTTTTTTTTAAATAAACGCGATATTTTAACCATGATGTCGCGGGGTGGTCTCGTGATGTTGCAGCAGGACTCGTTTTATTTTTTCGGTTGTTTGATTATTTTTTTTACCGACAACGTAAAAACAGATAAATATTAATATATAAGTATAGGTGAAATAAATAACGGGAATACATATTCGTGTACATGTTTATTTATTTCTTTGTTGTTGTTAAAATATAATATGGTATTACGAAAATTTCGAATCATTTTTCAACGCTCGCCGCGCCGAAACCTGCTGCCGCGCCGAAACAAAACAAAAGGCCAAAGCTATTTATTATATTATTATATAAATAATAAAAGAGAATCGTTGACAAATATATTATATTATACACGCGTATATATTTTATCTTTTTCCGACCCTCGAAACGCGAAAAGGGCGTAAATGGTAAACGTCGTGTGACTCTGAATAATTCTGCCGCTTCAGTATTCTTTCCCCGCATCGCGTGCACATACAGAAGAGATTTTCTCCCCGTCTAACGACGACGGTGCACCTGGGCGTGTAAACCGAATTTAAATTAAAGGATGCCAAATGATATGCCAATGCTGTGCAAGACTGACGCAGACAACGGAAATATTATTATTTTCCCCTCCGATTCGTAAAAAGCATATTATTTTAAACGATAACAGTGGCGTCGTCGTTACAATATTTGGTATTATAGATTGATGGGGAAAACTTATCGAATTGTCCGACTAACAAGGAAAAGATAAGTAAAAAAAAAACCTGATCCTGCTGGGTGTGCCACTGTTTTAGGAGGGAAGTTGGAAAAAAGAACATAGAAAATTATTTTATTTTGTACAAAAAACCATTGCTAACGAAAAACGATTCTAATGAGAGTATTATTAGTCGTATTTTTCTATTTTTCTTCTTGATGTCAAGATAACTCGAGAATAAACAAAATGCATACAACATTTTTGACAGTTTTTCTAGTTTATTAAGAAAACTATAAGGAAAATAAAAAAAATAACATCCACAATGCACCAACTAATATTACAAATATTACAAACGAATTCCTATAAAGTTTTTGATTAGAGAAGATTTCTACTAGAAAAAATTGTTTACAGAAACAAAAACAAAAAAACATGCATAATAAAATAAATACATTCCTCGAATTGCTGAGGGGGAAAAAAGGTATTTCAGGTCTTTGTACTCTCAAAAAAACAATAGTACCTACCTACGCATTTTCGCGACATTTCCGTGAAACATTTCAATTTGATATTTTATTAAAAATAAGAAAATCGAAAAGTTGACCAAGCGCAGATTAGATCAATGTGCAAGAGCATAAAAAAAAAGGTATATATAATTGATTTCGTCGGTATCTTGACATTTTTTTCCCAGATCCCCGAGAGAGCCAGAGAAGACCAACCGAAACCAAATACCGACAATGCTAAACGATGCCCAAATTATTGCTCTCCCCCCCTCCGTCCAAAATGATACCACTGAAAAATGTTTATGGTAAAAGCATCGATATAAAACATCGATTGTGTTCAGTGTTTTCTGTTATTTTTTGTGTACTTTGTATATGTTTAAAATATTTAAAAAAAAATGAATGCTAATAAATATTCGAACCATGGATACAGGTATTGCCGTGTGCTAATATTATTATAATTAGCGTCGGTGATGGGAGGAGCTCGAAATGTATAATTATCATTTCTAATAAGGTGCGCGAACTGCGGACACGGTCGCACGTCGACCAATCAAAACCGTCTAAACGTCACGCGCGTATACAAAACACCGCCATTTTTTATTATTTAATTTCACATTTGAAAAAATCGAAGAAAAAAAAATACCGAACCCGATACATATTTATAAATCATTAACACGGTCCCGTGTATTTTAATAATATTATTCGGTATTCGAATATATACTTGGCACGTCATAATATTAATATATATTCCACGGCGTACGCCGACTATACGGATACCCATCAATTATTTTTTTAATTTATGATATTATTATACATTATCACTACTCTACATATATACATATATGTGTGTGTTAATATTATATTAACATCAAATATTTGGTAATTATTATTAAGTATAGACGCGCGTTCGACGGTCCAAAATATTGATTTATAAATTAATAATATTTAACTGTGGCGTATCTTTGATCTAACGGCTCGGTCTCGGAGCGTGTTATGATATAGGCGAGAGAATAAAAAAATAATAATAACAACAATCCTACTTATAATGTTTTCACGTCTTTGTAATCGACCGATCACGACAACAATAATAACAGCAAAACTGATACATCCTGATGGGTGCTGCAGGTGACAAGTTGAGACGTATTGAGTTATTTTATTTATGCGCGCAACGATAAATCGCTATTAATGAAATACGATTCTGGAATAAACAAAAAATTTAAATATTCTAAACAATGTTCGGCTTTTTTCGTTTTAAACACTAAGTAAAAGTAGCACGGCCTATGACGCGACCCTCGTAGTAATTGTCAAACAGTTTTACTCGCGAAACAATTTTATCCGCATAAAACTAAAATGTCTATGAATAGCTAAAAAAAAATAATCGAAAATAACAGAATCGTCATCGCGTACATTTTTTCGTCTTTCTCCATTTACTTCGCATTTGTTATAAGAGAATTTTAAAAAAATTACCCGGCCGCGCCAACTATAGATAAAATTCGCTTTCGGACTTGACGATCGGAGTAAGGTTTTTTTTTTTTTTGTAGAAAAGTTGTTCACGGACCCGAAATCGTGCATAGTAGAACCTACAATACGTTTCCCCGCTGCGTTCGGAATCTAAAAAAAACGTTTTCGGGCCGTCGAAGAGTCACCGGTCTCATAAAATGTCCCGCTAAACCCGTGTCCACTGTTATGTAGGCGCCTAATAGTATTATCCGTGTTTCGTGTAAAATAGTATCGCGATAAATTCCTCGGTAATTTCGATCGTGTTCAGTGTTTGGGTACGCGTTATTGCCCCGTGATGTCGTGTATCGATAATACGCGGACGAGAGGAGCGTTGGGTTTTCGGTTTAATTTCGCACTCGCGACTATGGAAACGTCGTCGTCAAATTATAAACCTACGCCGCGTAGGCGCGCGGGTACATCGGAACTCTCTGCGCGAGCGGAAAATAAAACATTAACCTGGACCGTCGAATTGTGTCGCATTATTTTGATATTATTTACGCTGAAATAGCGCACAGTGGCGACTGCCAACGGACGAAATAGTTTTTTCTACGCGTCGGTAATGTTTTCGCGACGTGCGTAAACGGAAAATTCACTTTGTAAAATAACTGCGTATAATATTTATCGGTATTTACCGATATACCTACGCGACGCGTTGCGTCCTTAGCGCGTGCGGTTATCAGTGTGGTCACCAGGTACCCTGGGTAACCCAGATTTTTCTCTGCACCACGAACTGCTCGTAAAAACTTGTAACCCCGTCGAAGCCTTTCGGCCGACCGGCGAATCCATTGAACGGCGAATACGTGTAAACGGACATGTGACTGCGGGGTACCAAAATATTCACGCCGCGTCGGATAATGGAAAATGGGACGCGTGATCACCGCAGTGCGTTTCGTATACACGTAATAATACGCGTAGTCGCGACGTTTTTTTTTCCCCCGAGTGTTATCGAATATTATTGACGTTTTTCTCATCGCCTGTGTACATCTAAACCGTTGCAAACGCGAACAAAAAATAAATAAATACAAAAAAAAAAAAATCGTCCCGATAACAAATTGTCTAACACCATGAGACTGTTCGAATTGGTACGTAAAAATAAGTTTGAATAGTTAATTTAATCGCGGATAAATTTAGACAATCAAAATTCGCCGTCCAACCCATACCCTACAGTTTTGCCTGCCTGGTTTCTCGGTCTAAATAGATACATGTCTTTTCTTTTTCGACGACTGCGAAAACTACCCGGAACCGATTCGGCGGTGATCAGGAATCGACTCGTATGTGTCCAAAATAAGAACTGATAAGAAATATCTGCACTCTGCAGACAAATACACATTGAAGGATTATCCGTCGGAAATTCATTCAGTCGATAACGCCGAATTTCTGAACAAGATTCAACAATAAAATATTTGCAAACTGTTAAGTTTTGGAATGCGCGTATAAAATTATGGTAATTTTGATTAAACATCGCTGAATTTCGGAAGACACCATATTATATACAATTCTAAAAGGGCTAATGTTATTTCGTACATAAAACGATCTTTTATTATGATGAGCGATGATGACCTACCTTCCTATACGCTACGAAATTATTTAGTATTTTTATGTCTTGTTTTTTTATTTTAGTTTTGATAATTTCAGATAGGTTTACAAATAATTGCTATCGATGCAAATTATACTGTGATTATAAAAATCGTAAAACGTACAACCGTGAAAATCATAAAAATTAACGTGAACGTTTTTCAAGGAAATTGCATATATAAAAGTCACCGATAAAAAAAAAAATACGAATACACACATTAAAAAACAAATTATTATTCCCCTAATCGAGAAATCTAAACCGTGTAGAACTAATATTAAAACTCTGTATTTAAATATTTAGATATTTATCGAAGGCGGACTGGAAAGTATCCATTATTATAGAAAATAATCAGCTCAAAATGACAATCATTGGTTGTAGCTGAGAAAAATTTCGCTAGGAATAGGAGTCCAACATTTTTTTCGATCAATTGAACGGCCTTTTTAAGTGTTCTATGTTAATGATTTTACTAAGATGTGAGTGTGTGTGTTTTTTTTCTTTTTTTAGTCTGTAAAAAACTATTTTACCAGAAATCTGATTCCAATCATAGAATGAAAAAATACTTTTTTCGTAACATATTGGATCCATAGTTGGTCGTGAATTGTAGAATCATTTTTTGATTTTGCTTGTAGCTTTCTTAATGAATCGGAAAAACTGACAATTCTTTGTTTAGATTTTATAGCTTTTCGGATTATTTTTGCAACCCGGGAAAAATACGACTAATTATGCTCTGCTCAGAATCAGTTCCCGTGAACAACGATGGCTCGTCGTTGCGTACGGATATAAATTAAATTTCTCTTTGGATCCTTCAACTTGCAAATGTTTTTTTATTATTATTTGAAATATCTCAAAATAACGAAGAATCGTACCATACCTGTACCATAACGTGGCAAAAAATATTTCTATATCCATCACCGTCAATATTCTATAATATAATGAATTTAAAATAAAAAGCAAAACTCTGTCGACGACGACACACTAAATTCAATATTGTCGAAGTGATATTTATTTTTTATTTTTTTATTTCGTTTTCGAAACAATATTTTATAGATATATTACGCGAGTAGGTATGTAGGTAAATATCTCTACTTGTTAATGACGAGCGTCATTTATATAGATGTCGGGAGTTTCGGATCGCAGAGTAGGTACATAGGTATGCAGCCGCGAGTTTATTGAAACACGCGACGGAATCGATAACGAAGAGAGGGGGGGGGGGTTGGAAACAAATCGAAAACATATTTTTTTACGACCGACACACGTAATATACATATTATATAGGTGTTGCGTGCGGACGCAGACGGCGGTGGAGTTACTAAGGAAAAAAAAAAAACCAATTTTTCAAAAACGAGCACCGGCAATCGGTTAATAAACGCACCGGCGAAATGCCGTAATATATTATACGAATTGTCCCCGAAATGTCGATTTACAACACCGCGCCGCCGCCGTCATCGTCGCGAGTCGTTATAATAATATTATACGTAGGTATAAACGTTAAAAAAAAAAAAAAAGAAGAATAAGAAGACGAAAAAAAAAAAATAGATAATTTACTTACGACATTGTCGTTTCCGAGCGGTCGTATAAATAACAACAACGCGCGCGCACTACGACTCTGCTCGATTACGAATTCGATTCACACGTTTATTTTTTCTCTTCCACGACATTACACACTGGCGCACTGTAGTGCGAACGTATTTTATTATTATAAAAATATTACCGTCAGAATTATGTATATATATATATATTTTTTTTTTCTCGATATTAAAACGATAATAATCGTTAAGGGAAATCGAAATACCGTCGTCGGCACACACTTGACGTGGAGGTTGTTTTTTTTTTTCTGAGTGGTCGCATCATCACAATCCGTTCGCTTCTTGTAACCGGACAACGGGCATACCTATTGGTACCCGAAGCGGTGTAGGTACTCCCGCGTAATGGTAATAATCCACAATAAAAATAGTATTATACACGAGCGGGGCCGCACAAAACACTATCATTGTATACAGGGTGATTATACTGTTATTATCGCGTGAACCCGCGCACAGATTATCCATATTACAAAACGAGTATCCGTACCACTGTATACGTTTCGATTTCCCGTGGTTCATATTTTCCACTCGTATATTTATAGCTCGGTAAACTACCGATTTTTGTTTTTAACTGGTTGATTTATTCTATACGTGAGAAAAAAAAAATTTTAACTAAGACAATTTTAGTATGATAATAACGGCATAAGGTAATTTACAGATTTCAAGAAAATAATAAGCTACACGTTAATTTTAATAGAAACGAAATCGTTGATAACTTAAGTTTAAATTATTTATTCAAACCGCGTTATTTTCAAACATTCCGTGTGTTTTAACTATATAGTTATCAAAACTTATAACTTATATTATAACTTAACTTTTAACTAGTCGCCGAGTTTCAGCTTTGGTTATAAATGACGGCATTTAAAATAATTATATCGGAAAATGAAAACAACAACGAGAAATGTTACAATTTTCACTTCTAAAATATCTCTTACAGCACGAATCGAATGGTGGGTATACCTGCTCACGGAATGTGTATTATAGTAATTTTCTTCTTATCTTCGTAAAACTAGCCGGCGGCATTTTCGTTAGATATGCACGCAGAACCAAAAGTCCAAAATCAAATGTACCTATACCAGTGGCTATACCAGAGGGGATGACGTTAGGGGTTATATCACCACCCCCCCATTGGCTTAAAAAATACAAAAAAATACGAGTTATCTAATATCGAAACTCATAATTTCCGAAAAAAAGCTTGATGTATTGATTTTCGAATTGGTATTTTTTTTTTTTAGGATCCGGTTTTTAAATGACCGATTCCCACAGTCGAGTTGGGTGGAGAAGACGATTTTATTCGTTTTTCACGATTTTTATCTGTTACATCCCCTCCCATTGAAAATTCCTAGACACTGACGTATACGCTTTACGTTTTCGTCGAACATTATACAATCCACTCAGATAATAATGATACTTGGCCGGTTCGCGATTAAATAACATTAACACGATCGCCCTGTATGTTATAAAATATTACGTAATCAGAGAGAAGCACACGACGGATGACTTTACGTTTGGCGACGGTTCAACGGCGACGGCGGCGGCGGACGGTCATCAATCACCGAATGTAATAATCATAATGGTCATAATAATAATGATAACTACACCGCTACGCAACTACTACACTACACTAGTGTTGTCGGGTTTTTATTTATTTTTCGAAAACGCACGGTTCCGTATTCGGGGCGGCGGCGATTTATTTTATAATATTTACCCACGTTATGGTTATTGTTATTGATGTTGTTGTTGTTGTTGTTGTTGTTGTTGTTGTTGTTGTTGTGAGCCCGTCATCTGTCCGAGAGGAGAACCCGTGAAAACGCATTACACCGCGGCGGTACGGCGCAGATAATACGTGTCGGTGCTAACACTTTTTCTTTTTTTTATCTCTACTCCGGCAGTGTCATTAAATAATAATAATGATAATAAAAATTGTCGTCGGCGTTATCAAACGGTATGATAATTATTCTAATATCATAAAACTAAAATAGTATCTACTGATAATAGCAATAATAATAATAATAATAAAAATTGTCGTCGGCGTTATCAAACGGTATAATAATTATTCTAATATCATAAAACTAAAAAATGATCTACTGATAATAGTAATAATAATAATATGTAACGACGACGAACATACCGCGACCTGCGGGTCGTCCGAAACCAATATAGGTAGGTGTGCGTTTGTCTGCGGCGTACTTACCTGAAACAAAAAAAAAAAGAAAATATAATAACCATTAGAAACTGATGTGAAATACGAGTATCACTAAGCATATTATAATATCATCTACGACTCGAAAGTCACTTTTTATACGCGGTGTCGATGGTTTTAAATAGATTTTTCAAATTTTTTTTTTTGAAAACTTATTCTGTCAGACATTTCAACACTTATTCTGTCAAAACATTATGAGTCGGTATATTATTATCGCTACAAGACACACTGCATTTCATCTGTCGTTTTCAAATGTATAGAATAATAATATCATGAAACACTTTTACCCGTAGGAATACCGCGGTAATCGTATACCATTTGAATTATACACGATTTTTAATAGCAAGACTTTTAACTTGTCAAAAAAATAGAAGCTGAGTTAATTCTGACTTTTAACTTATTAGCCTTTGATTGTTCAGCCCGGTAGTACTTAAGTCGAAACAATTATCGACATTTTAAACTGCTCATTCCCTACGATTTTTTTTAGATTCTGAGTGTATTTTGTTTGTTTTTCTCGGAAAACATATTTTCAGGTAAGTAGTAAGAAAAGAACCTTCGCTCCATATTTATTCGTACCGTACCTTAAAAGATGCGAATTTTTCGACCAATAAAACTTTATTTGAAAAAAGTGTCTAGATTTCCAACAGTTTTTCTATACAATTTCATAACCTAATAATACATATCGAAACATTAAAACAAATACTACTCCGTTCAAAATAAGGTTATATGTTTGTTATGATTTATCACTGCATACATTATATATTAACTGGATTTACCAACTACAACAGTAGCCTACCCGAGACCACATTAAATTTTTTTTTCTTTTTACACAATATTAAATGCACAATCTATGGTTGAATAGGTACCGTAATATAGTAGTAGTATAGTATAGTATACACTGTAAATAATGTTTGTTTTAATTATTTTACTCAATAACGCGCATGGAGAGTTGATTTCAAAACAAGTACCTAAAATGTTTGATATTTCTTCGAGTTTGATCATTTTTTTATAATTTCATAACAAAAATTACAAATTCTTAAGTTTCACTATAAGTAGAACAATATCTAACTGTAATGCGAACAAAAAAAAAAAAAATTTAGTAACTGAACTTAATTCAATAAAATTTAGTAACTGAACTTAATTCAATAAGTCAGTTCGATTTTTAAATCAGTTTTAAACTCAACTTGATCAATTAATAAAACAGTTAACTCAATAATTATTTTTTCAGTTAACGTAATGTACTAATAATTGAATAAATATTATTCAGACTCGCCCAGCCTCGAGTCTATTGGCGTGGTAACTTCTACCAATAATTGTCAATATTCTTCATTAAATTGAAAAAACTAAAAACAATTAAAAAAACAAAATTTAATTAATTGTACATAAATTGATTGATGCGGTTTTAAATCATATAATAAATTAATAATTATAGTATATACAATAAACCTGTCCGTTATGAAACGAAGTTTAAAAACAATATTTTAATTTATGAAAAAAGGAATTAATCTTGCTGTGAATTGCAAATTTAATTTGTCTCAAAGATTTATTTATGTGTAAATATATTTATTTTTTTTTTATATTTAATAACACGGTATTAAATACCTAATAATATTACAGTTTTAATGTTTTTCGACGTGACACACTCTGTTGGGGGTAAAAAGAAAATATTCAGAAGAGTTCTACTATACATCTGGTATGATAAATTAATTTAGAAAATATCACGTTGAAAAAGTACGCTATAAATAATATTGCCCCGGTGTGATGAATTTATTATTTTTCACGATCGAAAGTTATTAACGTGAGGTTTTAGCTCTCTAAATTTTTGCGACGGTTAAAAATTACTGCAATTATCACGAGTACCTATACCTAACATAGGTATATTGAACATAAAAACATAATAATATAATTACAAACAAAATTATTCAAAGATAAAAAAGCGGAAGATTTATGATCTTTTTCAATAATAAAAATAAAAAATAAAAACTTGCGCTGGTAATAAATTATTACTCATCGCTTTTACAATATAATATTTTGAACCAATGCTTAGGTAGGAATATTAGATAGGAAATTAAAATTGTCGAGATGGAAAATAAAAAGCCACAAGTATATTATAAATTATTCTAATCGATGTGCACGGTCGGTCGTAATCAATTTGTTTACACGGGGAATAACGCATTCTGCTATAAAATGTTAAAATTACTATCAACATCATTGAATAGTGAATTTCATTATGGTAATATACAACACCGTTATAAATTTGTCTTTTTTCGATATCGGTAAATTAAAGAACCATTCAATTTATCGGCAGAGTACAATTTTGAACTATAGTTAAATAATAAAAAAATTCCGACCAACATAAATTTATTTTTTGTTAAAAAAAGCTCGTGAAACATATTAACTTTCTAATAGTTATCTGGAACTTTTTTTTCTCCTCAGTATTTAACCAAATTTCGGTTTTTGCTAACATTTTTGAAAATCGCACTTCAAATCAGAAAAAAAAAAACAAAGCAAAAACAAAACTTTAAAAACATATTTCGAAGATTTTTTTTGTTTAAAAGTTTTTTGATTTTCAGTTGGTTGGTAGTTTTTTCCCCGTATAATTAATCTTTATGGTGGTCTAACCGGAGTACAAAATTATTCATATTTGTTTTAGTATATATATATAAGCAATGCATTTCTAATCAAAAATAGAGTTCTCAACGGATTTGTATAATTTTTTTAATATAAATCACTTTCAATTATAAATTATTTTATTAACAAAATAAATTATAATAAATTGCTCACTTTAACGTAATTTAAACCTAAAACATTAATAACAAAAAAAAAAAAACAAAAAAAATAATAATAATAATAATAATAACGACAATACGCTCGACTTGTTTTTAAACTCTGACCGAAATGAGAAATTTATTGGTTTGACCATAGGTATTACCTATTATGTATTTTTTCTGCCTGTAAACAAATTTTCTACCAGAAATCTTGCTCCGGTCATCAATTTTAGGGCTGATTTCTAATGGTATATGTATTTTAATATGTATTTGGTGCCTATTCGAAAATTGAACAAGAGCTTCATCATAAATTTTACTTAGTAGTAAAAAACAATAGTGCGCGTAATGTTAATTTTTTTTTTTTTAAAGCGTTTATTCGAACCGTTTTGAAAATCGCAGTTGTCACGAAACTTTTAAAATGTATATGTTTAACCGAACGTCGCCCAGAATCGATATTTCTCTAGCAATGATTCAGGGTTTCGTACAAGTATAAATAAAATAACTATCTGTACAACATCCTAATACATTCCAGACTTTTCACAATCCCATCTACTTGCAGTATGGTATTATAGGTACCTACCCGTCAAAGGTTGATGTTTTTTACGATAATCGCCAACATCGAAACTTCAAACATATAAATTTAAAAATAAAAATCATGAAAATTAAGCACACATCTTAAATGAATAGCTTCGTGGCTATAGTATAAATTAAATATGTATTATATACGATCAGAGTTTAAAATCTTGGATTTTCTTTTTCATTTTTCTTACTCGCACGGGTCGTCCACTCTATGGTTTGCCGATGAATTTAATATATATATATACACACCGCCTACACACATCACTTTTGCTCTCTTCAAATCCGCGTTCTATTGGGTCATTCTAAGCACATCGTTTCTCGAGAAGATTTGACGGGAAATTCCCAACTGCGGCGCGCCAAGGCTCCACTTTGACACGTTCGCAAGCTTCAAAAGTTCAAGAGTTTCTGTCGGCATGTATGTATGTATATATACATATACTATATGTAAGTATTATAGGGTAGTCGACGCACGTCCGTAATTTTGAAAACGTTCACCGAATAGTTTTACACTTTTACCGAATATTATTTTGTATCTCGTCGTCGGTGTCGTGTCAAAATATAATATTTGGATTACGCGTTTCGGGTTTATTTATTTATAAACCGAACAATATACATGCCATTCGTCCTATGTTGTGTTATACAGTAGCTGTCCCGCACAGCTTAACCCGCACACAGTATTGAACGAAAAAAAAGGCTGATATTGCCGATGGGCGTGTCTCTATTTCAGGAAGAAAGTTGGAAGAAAGGATACCTACACAGAGAAATTTAATTTATATCGACACGAAACAATACATTTTTGTTATGGAAAAACGATTCTGAGCAGAGTATTATTAGTCGTATTGTCCGCGTTGTTATCGAGGTAAACCAGAAATCATATACAAAGCAATTTTCAGTTTTTTCCACTTATTAAAAAGTTACGAGGAAAACCAAATGACCGTCTCAATGCAACAATAAATAACTAGACATTCTACAAGAAAGTTCCTATAAAGTTTTTGACTGGCGCATATAAGATGAAAAAATAAATATAGTAAAACTAACACCCTAACCAATTTTGATTCACTCGGAATTGAAACATTTTAAAAAATAGATTATTCCTCGTTTCCATCCCAGTAGTTGGTTTTAGATTCCTGGTGGAACAAAGAATGTATTGGTTTTACAATGATGCTTATTTTTTTTTATGTGAAAACTTTTTCTACCGGGAAGCTTACTCCGATTATTAAGTATAACACCTTTTCTGAAAAAAAAAATATTCTCTGGGTGGTACTTTAAATATGTCTTTTTTTTAAATTCTTATTAATATTCGAGATAATGAGGAAAACCTGGTTCTCGTTATTGTCATGGAAACGCACACTGTTGTAATCATTTTATATGCCATATATATCGTTGGAAAAGCCACACTTTGAACAACTGAATTTCGCTCAGAATCATTTTTTCATTAGCAATGGTTTATCGTTGCTTACAGATACACATGCAATTCTCGTCTGTATCCTATCTTCCCAACTTCCCACCAACAATAGTGGCTGCGCGTGTGTGCAACCACTGTTGCACCCACGTCCGTCTATATTTTTTTTTTAAGGTTACTCGTCCATGATAACTAAAACAACTAATAATAACTGTTTTTTTTATCCTTATCACCAATAAGGTGACCCATAATTAACGAAAAAAAATTCAACTTTCGTACTAGAAATACTAGAAACCCTTTGTCAGCTACTATTTAGAGCTATTTAGCTAGAGGTTGAATTTTGGAAAGTCAACTTCAAGACACACGTACTGCATACGTACCCGTTCATTCGGTTCTTTGTATGATGGACATTGACCGACCTCTGCGTGCGATGAATTTGGCTGTGTATTACGTACAGGCAGGCAAACAGAAAAAACACTTCTTTTAAATAATATAGATTATTACAGTATAATATACATGGGCTAAAATACGAGTTTTTTTTTTTTTTGTTTTATCATAATTGAAATTATTTTAATATTCAAAAAAAGCGGCGTAAAACTCATCAAATCCGTCGCAGTCGTTGGTGGTGCGATAAAAATGTATTTTTATTATAAGTAACTGTACGATTATTGTTATAATTTTAAAACTCGACTGAATCGTTTTTTGGAACATTTATAAAAATCATATACGCCCAGTAAAAGAAAAAAAACCTTTCAAATTAACTATATGTTGCGGTTTAATGGACGATAAATTAAACGATTTGTTCGTATTTTACAATTCGAAAAAGAATCGTCGGAATTTTTAAAAACGAATCCCCTTCATGATTTACATTATTATATGAAAATAATGAAAAAAGTATTTATTTAGTTTTTTCTCATTACGTCTACTATCTACTTACCTGTCTAATAAATTGTCATCGCCTATTTCCGCCACCGCCGTCGTTCGGACATTAATGACGAGAAAGAAACGGGAAAGGGAGGAGGGAAGGGAGAAAATACCTAATAATAATAATAATAACAATAATAATAAGACGCGGTGGGACACTACGAAAGCATAAAAAACATACAAGAGACAAAATAAACGAAACGGAGATTAAGTATACACATAATATGGGCAGGTATGTGAAAACGGACGTTTATAACGAAATTAAAAAACCATAAAAAAAAAAAAATGTGTAAGTACTAAAGTAGGACAATAATGTCAAAGACGTTGACGCTACGCAACACGACGCGAGAACTGCGGCGGCGGCGGCCGATCTTAATCGCTATGGAAGATACCTGTACAGTTTCCCGATCGTAAATATCTACGATGGTGTTAGAAAAAAAAAAAAAAACACTATTACATGGGTTGACACTCCTATTTTTTTTTTTTTTATTATCACATTCACAATCTCCTCGAACTATTAACGAATATCCATTATTCGTACGTATGCGTTTGATGAAAAACGTTTGTATACACACCGATTACATTGATAAGATATAGGTTCTCGCGTATATTATACTGTCTTCGAATATTGTAAAAAAAAAAAAGTCAGAAAAAAAACCGTTTAAACCGGCTATAACTGCGCATAAATTATAAATATACGCATCACGCTGTATACTTTTGAGAGATTTTAACGGACGTGCAATACGGTATAATATTAATATTCGGTGTTTGGAAGGCGACCGGCGTGCTGCCGCGAGACTGGTTTAAGTCCAAACACTCGCGCGAGCATGTGTGTAAACACGTACGCGTATTTCCAGGCGTTTTTTTTTTTTTTTTTTTTTATTACGTAGTTTTACGTTTTGTTTTTGTTTTTTCAGTCGGTGTATCATAATAATATTAGGTGTACTCTTCAGTATATAATAATAATAATAATAATATGAACCCGAAGAACGATTTATTATTATGTTTACAGCTGAAAAACTACGATTTAAAATATATATGTTTAGTATTACGCGGAGTGCAGTCGTCTAAACACTGTTTTTATGAACTTTTGGATTCGTTACTCCTCGTAAACGCGATCTGGGCGTAGTTTCGAATAAATCGGTTAAAAAAAATAAAAACTGAAATTTTAGTTTTGGATCTTAGAAAACCGGACATGCTTCAATTGCTTATAGTCGACGAGCATAAAGTCTTTTTTTGAATTTGTCTATTTTCAAAAATTATTTTCATATTATAATATTTTAATGTCTATTTTTTTTCTTTTGTAGTTTTATATTTTTTACATTTACGGTACATAAATAATAATATATTATCTAATATATATATCTATTTTGAGCACGTTTTTTTATTCGGGTTAATATATGTTTTTTTCGCATTAATTTCAGCCGGGTTTACATTATGAACGTGTATTGTATTACTTTTTTAAAATAATAATGATTTCTCGTGTTATTCTAATGTTATATGTGCCGGATGTTGTGCCTACAAATTTATTATATTATCTTGAATCGCATCGCCAATATAATCGCTGTCTATTTTTGCTCGGCTTTCGTAAATGGTAAACGAAATTGTTGGCGAACAAAATATTATGGCGTTTGTTGAATTTTAAAACGAAACGTTCCGTAATATCGCTAACCTATAGATACCTGTAAATTTAACTAAATATTTACCAAGAGTCCACAACTGAAACAATGTTATCGTGCATAACAATTAAATTAAATTAATTGTATAATGAGTATCCAAAGTATAATATAATTTGAATTGATTATAGAGCGCATTTTAAACTAATCTTTTACTTAAAATAAAAATAGTATGCTAGAAAATCGCGGACCACTAAATAAAAAAAAAATAAGACGTTTAAATAAATAGACATTATAACTATATAAGCTGTTATTACTACTGTAGACATTTACGTTTGAAGAAATTGCGCGTTACGCATTTTGGGAGTAAACCAATATTTAATAGACCAAATGAAGTAATAAATAGACCAATTTGTTTGTGAACCTATCTGCCTCATTACAAGGCATCATAGGCAGCCTATCACTGTTGTTGGTGGAAAGTTAGAATACAAGAAAATGATATTTAGTTAACGATTTACTGAAAGCTCCGATAAGCCATTGCAAAAAAAACTAAGATTCTGAGCTGAACTTGGTAAACTGTTAAGGTTTATTGATCGTGTATTTTTTTTCGTCAGAACCGAGGCATACAAATCAACAAAAACTATTGGGAATCAAGAACAATTTAAAGTATTATATAGTACAATCGGACCAATAAGCTGCATATTTTAAAAGGACGCTATACAAGCGTTTTATACCCGTAAATTGTGGCGTTTAGTCTTTAATTAAACTATTAGATTAACACAATTTAAATAAAAAAATATTTCCAAGGGTTATACCTCATACGTAGCTATTTACTAAAAAAAATATCTATACGAAAAAGTTATAACCATATTAGTTTTTATTTTTTTTTTTTTTTATTAGCAGTAACGTTTTTGTAAAACGATTCATTTTAGAAAAAAGCTACTTACAGCACTCTTATGATGACTTTCCTCTTTCAATTTTATTATTGGGATTTAAACTCTAGTGTCAATCTAAACGCCATAAAATACGATCTGGGTAAAGTAGTTTTGCTATGTTACCCGTTATACATAAGTAAATCGAGGCATTATTCTCGTTTTAACCGAAAATTTGTTTTTTGAGAAAACATCACGTCTTTATAAAACCGTTGATTTTATAATATTTATAAAAATTGGTAATAAAACTAATAGCTTATTACACTGAGAATCTAAAATTTATACCAGAAGTATTATTAAAATTGATTTTTAAAAATAACGTAAATATATATATATTTTTTACATCATAACTTCTGTCATCTAGTAATTTCGGTAACCTTTTTATTATTTTTTTTTTTTTTTAGGGTACCAATTGTCCGCGGTAATCGGAGACCAGACACCTCGATAATTGAAGCATAACTGTTAATACCTATACAGATAAAACCGAGTTTTCTATAACAATACATCATTATGCCACGATGTTATATACAGTATTTAATAAAACGGTTACGTTTTTTATTATTGAATATATTTTCGACTCTTAGAGAACCAAAGAAACAGTAATACTCTCGCATATGGGGATTTTTTTTTAATGATGTACCTGTCTACTGACCTTCTTATTTTTTATTTCGTCTGTGAGATCATAATTTTGGACAGAATACAGAATAATAAGCACAGTATAGATATGCATCGAGAATTTTCATGATAAAATACAATTGTATACTTACCTATACATTTTGATCTTTGTATGACAATATAATAAAATCAATAAATTCGATTAAAATGTACGCAGTTAAATTGATTGAATCGGACGATAATCAGATTCAGCGACTTAAAATCGAATGTATACTCGAAAGTAAATATTAAAAAAATAAGTGATTTCAAATTTAAACGAAATAAAGGGTTTTTTTATAGACTTATACTCAATTAAAAATATAAAAATGTTGAAAAATCATTTATTGATCAAACAAATGAAAGTGATTTTGATCATAAAACTTTTCAACATTACCCATAATCCCTAAATGATTATGTTTATATAAAAAAAAAATTTGCATTCTTATTAAGCTGAAGAATTCCAAATCTAGCCATATAAAATAAATCAAAATTAAATTCTATTCAAGCAAATAAACGAAAATGAATACAATTTTAGAAATAAACAATGTTTTCTAAATTATTTTGTTTTGTAGATTTTAACTGAATTTCATATTACGGTCTCAAAGTAAGTAAATACAGCCAATTCAGGTCAATCTACCACGCTAAATCTCTGTAGGTATTCAAATTTTTTTTATGTATGTTCATCGTCATATATTATACAGACTACCTACTCGCATGAAGAAAACACGTCAGTTTTAGGAAGTTTTTTTTGATAAAACTGTATCAAACACGCCGCGAAGTTTGTTTTGCGGTTTATATAAAACGAAGAAGAAGAAAATCACGTGCGGTCCACTGAGATTTCCCACGGCGGCGACCGCCGCGCCGTGTGAAGTGTTTATATATTTCATTACAGCCTCTCGGACCCGGTAGATATACGGTATATACCTAGGTTATCGCGCGATATACCTACGTGACAAACGCTCATTTTTATACGAAACACGTACCTATACCTGTCCCTTAGCAGGCTAATATTATCAACGCACTTCCGCGGTTAAGTTTTGATGTGCATTAAACAAGCACGTCCGCCATCATAAAACACCCGGCGATCTCCGCGTATATATTATACATAAGTCACTGTCTCGCTGTCATAATATTTATTATAATGTGCAGAGAGTCTATAACTCATAGCGCCGTCGTGCGGTGATTCGCCGGAGAAAAAGACGAACATAATATTATTGAGGTATGTACCTAAAATCTAACATTATCAACTCCGAAAATTCTCCGAACTTCTTCGCTATGATACAAAAACGGATCGAATATATTCGATTTAAAACCATCGATCCGAATTTAAATAGTGCAACGTTTGCGTCATTTAATATAGGTACTTACATATTATATTTTGAGATTATATATTATTATACAGTATATAGACGTACTGTTAGTAAACGACGACGTAATATTATTTAACCCCGAGCTAATATTTTGACGGGATTAATATTACGACCGCATAGTGGAAGAGTATTATATAGGTACACCCTTCAACGGCCAACAGACCGAACAATAACTGTACACATTTTGATGTAAACTTCCATCGGTATACCGCGGAAAAATAATTTTTGCAGGTTGCTTACACGTTGGATTTTGTACCTTTTACACGGATTACATCACAAACAGCGTATTATTATGTACACCTGTCTATAAATTTTTCGGCCGATCAGCAAAAACTTTTGTAAATAAATGCGAACGCGTAATAACGTTTAAAATACCGTATACACTCGTATATGGGCTAACAAAATATAAAGTACTAATTAAATGTAAAATGCTTAAATATGGTATAAAATTCTATAGATATTAAGAAGGTAAATATTACAATAATGAACAAATAAATAAATAATATTCAAACATAAAGTGATTTTGAAAAATAAATTTATACCTATATATACCTGTGTATTGTATAACCGATTATCGCCAAATATATTTTATTTAAACAAATTTTTTGTATTTTTCTGATGTTATTTCTGTTACCTTTAGTCAAGATTCACGATACCTTTATGTATTGGATAAGAAGTACTAAAATAAATCCAAGAGATTTCCAAGTTTCACAATAAAATTAATTTTAGTCTGAACGTGATGGGAAATTATATTAAATAAATATAGTTATTTGATTTTTAAAATAATATACGTTTTTCACAGGGTCTCTAAAACCACGTTTTTATCAACAAACGGGCTTATAAATAATGTAGTTCTGTGCAAATACGAATTATATGATGCATAATTAAAACGGGTAGAAAGTGGGATAGCTATACGGATCAAACTTTAGAAGGTTCGTTTTTAAAGTAACACGAACGAGTATATATATATATATAGGTACACCTTATGTTTAAATTTAAATTTGGATTTCCGCTCAAAACCGTGTTTTTAGAATGTAATATTTATTGCGAGCGACGTTAATACTTCGCAGTAGCGGTATACTCCAACATCCAGTCTCTGTACCACATATTTATTCGTAGGTATTTGATGTTATACATCGTTTACATTTTCTAGATAGTCGTAAAATCGTTCGAAATGCTTCCGAAACGGCGAGAGGACTGAAGCGGATGATTTGAGGACCAAAATGGGATATTTCCGGAAAGGTCTACCGGGAAGGTCGAATGGTAGGCTCCCGGTAGGCACTAATTCGTACTGAAATATAGGAGTGTGCACGCTATACAGACTGTAAACTATACAGACATGTTTATATTGCAAACAATCGTGGATGAACTCGCGGATAATACAGTTATATGTTTTTTGTACAAACGAATTTGCTCCGACAAAAATGTGGCCCTGCAGACCATGCCGGGCGGGACAGCCGTGGTATTTGTATATTAACCGTGAAAATATTATTGTAATCGAATCATTTTTATTAAATACCATTACTTTTTGTTCGAATAATTATAAGCGCAAAAGATTTCGAAAGGCTTGACGAATAAATCGCAATCGCAAGGACGGTTTAAAAATAAAACATATTATTCGTAAAATACGGATTTTATGTTGATATTATTACATAGAGAACCCGACGTTTCATAACACCCGAAAAGTATTATTTACGAACAATAATCGTTTTCGTCTTTTTCGCTGCGCCTTTTATCCCAGCCGAGTGGGACTGTTATTATTTTCGTTCGCCCTCCACGTCTCTCCCTATATTCATCACGATTTCATCATCAACTACACATGCCCTCATAATAATATCAACTCCCCCATAATATTCTCTAACCGCGTTATTTTATTATTATCACGAACAATAATTTAATAATCGATCCTGTATATATAAATATATTATGTGTATCTCACAATACATAAGTAATGCAGTTAATATTGTTGTTTGTTGAATCATGCAGAATACCAACTCGCTCAATAACAATAGATTCGAATTTTCGTTTGATTCTCATCGAATTACTCGAATAATTCCCATCACAAATATAATAAGGAAACGTTACTATTTTATAAGCTATTGATTATTATTATTATTTACCCGACAAATTAATATTTGCACACGCGTATATTATAAAATTCGAACTATACAGCATTTTTATTTTATTTTTTTAATATTGCAGCTGCGTATAATATAATTATATTGCTATTTTCGTATATTCGTTTACCAGCTAACGATTTAGCAAGAAAAAAAACCATATATAATTACGATCCTTTACGGTGTGCAGAATTCGTTTACAAAACGATTAAATAAACCGAAAACGTTATAATTAGTAAAACGTGTTAAAATATAAAATTTACTTTGCAATGTGTAAAATATATATTGTATTATAAACAGAGCCGGCGTGACAGTTAAATGTTATTCGCAAAGATATCTACATCTCAAGTAAAAATGTCCTGGGAGTAACAAGGTGTTTCTAGCTTAACCGGAAATTTTCACTCTTTAAAAATTGTTACTCCCGCAATCAAATTTATCAACTCTAACAAAAAACCAAAATATAGGAGGGTGTGATGACAAATTTCTCAATTCCAAATACTTAATTTGCGGACAACAAAAAACGTGGATACCTATTATTTTATCCATTGTCAAACGATATTATATATACCTAGATCGCTAATAATCACGTGACAAAATAGCAGAAAAAAAAAAACAAAAAGAAAGAAAACTGAAGAAATAATCTTTACATTTTTAGGCGCGTGTTATTATGATCGTGGGTATGACTTCCTCCTCCCGTCCACCATACATATCCCGATAGAACACGGTTCTTATTTCATTTTTTCCATGTTGAATTTAAGTTCATTAATTTTTCTTTATACATGAACCCAGTGAACACACTATAGTTTACAATATTATTATAGTAACTGCACTGCAATACTGAACATAGAATATATCATACAAAGGCAGTAAAATTATTATACTTACTTATTTATGTATACGTAACGTAAATATTTTTCTTATATAATAATGTAATTCGGACCGAGGTTTGACTAGTCACGTTTTTTGCGCTATATATATTATTATACATTATAGCAGCAGCGTCCATCATCACTTATTATTGTATACGAGAGTGGTGCAGACTCTACCGGAATTTCTCGAATATCATTCGGCATATATAATGTAAAAAAATAAAAAAAAAAGGTGTAACACATTACACTATCCGCGTTATCTATATTATGGTCTATACCTGCGTAAATAATATTATATGTACCACGACAGTCGTGTTCACCGAAAACAAATTAACGAATAAACGAGATTGATGGCCGGTCATCCGTCCGTAAGGAGCGCGGGTGGTTTTTGCCTCGTGAGAAAAACGTCGTCGTCCTTGATGTGGATATCCACACCGTCATATTATCATTTAATATTTATTATATATGTATATATACATATATATATATATATATATATACTAATGAAGATATACATTTTAAAACGATATGTTGTATATCGCGTATGTTTTTATGAAAATTAAACTTTAGGAATATTTTTACAAACAAGTTTCTTCGTTCAAGTAATGGGTATGGTTTAACTGGTTTATACGATAAGTTTATATGATAATCCAAATAAGTTATCCCAAAATATTCGTTAACCAAAAACAATAAATATCATATAGGTTTCAAAAATGTACTTAAAGTATTTATCCTTTATTTATGAAAAAGATAATTCAAACCGATAAAATAATTCCAACGTATCTTAGAAAAAGGACTTGAGGAATCATATTAGATACATTTTCAAAATTTAAATCCGTCAAATCTTTTCACTCTCAATGTAATATTCGACGAAAAGTACCGTCAGTGGCAATGAAAGTGTAGAGAAAAAAAAAGTTTTAAGTTTCCGAAATTGAAGAAAATATGAAAAAATCGTCGCCAATCCTCTTAATTTAATTAGTTTTGCTAATTATTTCTCAGTTCCTCTTTCTTTTAAAATCAATCTATTAAACGTATTAGGAATATTTTTGTACACAATAGAAACTATAAAAATAATATAATACTTATATACACAAATACTCGTATCGTTTACTTTATACGATATACTTATGGTTGTATTTTTTTGAAAATAAAAATTAATTTTTTTACTAATAGTAGTATGGTATTATTTGAGTAGTTTAAGCTAATTTTGTATAGTTTTCAATACAGGTAAATTTAATTTTATAAATACATACATTTATGCAATTTATATTTAAAAAACAAAAAAAAATAAAGAAGAGAAATCACATTTAAAAAAAGGCCAATGATTGACTTGTTCCCTTCCTTGGGACTAAAGATAAAAGAAAATTACCTACCGGTATTACGTATAATCAAGTATAAAATATTTTTACGTAAACGTCGTATCTATACAAAACGTACGTGAGTATACAATTTATAAAACAAATATACAATTAAATTTCAAAAAAAAATATTTTTTAAATTAACTCGCGTTTCGTTTTGTTTAGATAACTTTCATCCTATAATTACACAATTATATTTGATGCAATTAAAATATAAATACATAATAGTATTTGTTGTTTGAAATAGTATTATTATTATATCGTGTGTTTATAACTCGTAAGTTTTCAACTTAAAAACATGACGTAGTAATTAGTAATGTAATTGAATATTATTTAGAAACTCATAATAATTATAATAATTACACGATTAAAAGTCTCAATAAACTATTGACAACGATATTTTAATACATAGGTATACGAGTAGGTTAATGTTTGTCTAAAAATTGCATAATTATATAATTTTATTTAATTATTATTATTGTAACATAATACATAATATGTATTATATTATACGAAAAATCGTACAATTTTTTTTTTTTTTTTTTTTTTTTTAAAAAACCAAAAATAACGAAGATTAGGTACGTTAAGAGTTTTTAAATGCATAGGAGTATAGAAAAATAAAATATGTTGTCGTTATAGACATCAATAATATAAGAAACGTCCATTAAAAAATAATAATTATGCAAATGTACGGCTGAAAAATTCGAATAATGTACACGATAATTTATACCGAAAACAAACATCACGTTTAAACAAGTTCACTTGGATTAATATATACAGGTAGGTAACCTACGAAGATTTGCATAATTTTTATTTTATTTGGAAGTAGGTATTAAAAAAAAAAAGTATAAAAATAATAATAATAATAATTTAAACAAATCCTGATTAAACGGAGTAATAGTACTAGAGTAGTCGTTTCGATTTTGCTCAAGACGCGTATTATATTATAATATGTAAATAATATTGTGGATGTATTTTCTGACTTTTCTTAAGTCCTGTCGACGTGTCGGGCATGCGCATTATGCTATTTTAATGGAAAGAAATGATGAAATATAATACGTTTTTCTCACCTGTACTACCTATATAAATGCACAGGTATCTAAACTGTTTTTGTTCTTTTTATTTTTATAAGAACATCTAAAACATAATACTATCTAAATTAATTCGGATAGCACGATGTATATAATTGCTTACGTATCCAATACTTAGTGTATATTATATTTCTTCGGTCCCAGGGACGAAGGGCTTAAGTCAATTTATGGCATATTTTATTTTATAATTTTGTCCTATGTGTACCTTATTCTTCTCATTCTATGTTCTAAATGACAGAGTGTATGTATATTGTATTTCCCATAACTGTGATGTACTTTTTGTTTGGCAAAAGGGCATGTCATATATTACATGACTTGTTTAGAATGTGATAATTAAGTTAAGCCATTAACCAATTATTTTATTTAACAATTATCTTATAATCTGCTTGTATTGAAAACTATACTAAATTGGCATAAGCCCTTTTACCGTGGAACCAAAGATTTTTTCCTACAAATTATTTACCTGCATGATACGTAATTTGTAACACGTAATTTGTAAAGATAACGGAAAAAAACCCGACAATTATTTATCTATAGTTAAAAGGTACCTAACATTTTAAATAAATAGGTACCTAATTACTAAGATTCTGGTGCGAATTTACCATTTGTCGAGTTGTACGCAGAGGTTAGGGCAGATAGGGCGTTTGAATAAATCAACCCTTTTTCAGAATGTATAGTTCCGAATCATCGTGGTACATCTCTACAGAACACGTAAACCCTTGTATAATAGCTTTTTTTTACTAGTATTATATTATAATAACTGTATAATATGTACTCGTATATTGCATTGCAATATGTGATATACGATTATTAAGTTTTTCAAATCTTAAGCGTGAATAATATATTTCCGTAAATATGAAAATAATTATAAACGTTTCTGCAAGAGAGTGAAAATAATATAATAAACATACCCCGTAAAATCGATTTCCGAACATATTTTAAGAGTTATAATTAAATTCCCTGATTACCTAAATATAATTAATAATAAATCGAAAATAATACTATTCAAAAACCAATATTTACACCGATAACAAAAACCGTGTTACTAAAAAATTTAAACGGATCAAACTCTACCCTTAACTTGAGGGAATTGGCGCATTTGATATTAACTCCGGTGTAATAAATATATCTGAATACATATTGTATAGTTATTTGTTTAGCGGTTTTTAATAAAAATAAAAAAAAAAAAAAGTTGTTAATCAGTCCTGTTAATCTAAAATTCGAATATTATTTTACGTTTTACTTGAACATTATTGCTGTGTATAGAAATAAAATGACAATAATAATAACTCTGCATTAGTGTATTATACACCTATAGCCCTGTTAAACATTCGAACACGTGTATTTAAATACTTTAAAATACAGTGTTATCGTATTTGTATTCCAGAATATAAAATACATTTGTCCGCGTTGCCTTTGCATTACAATATTTTTGTATTTACTGATTTTAAAATTTAATTTTACCTAAAAAAATAATTCATAATAGTTCTAAGAATTTCTAATAAAATTTCTTTTCCGTGTATTGTTATAACCTAATAACTCATTATAATAATGCAATCTACTTGGCTAAAGTCAACCTTATAAGCTCATTTATTCATATAACTAAATAATATACTAATATGCAACATATGAAATTATTAAATGTATTTAAATTATCCGTAAACAAGTTTAAGTGTTTATTTGTTGAATTTAAAATCTTTCAAGAAGCAGCAAATGTATTGAAAAAAAAAAAGGAAGTATTTGAATAGTTTTAACAAGCAGGTATATTTTTGTTTATATTCAAATACTTTTAAAACAAAATATTCGAATGCAATTTGCACAAGTATTCAAAAACATATTCTGAATATATTTAAAAAGTATTTTCAATAAAATTATCTGTATAACTTAAAATTTAATTTAGTTATTATTATTGATACTGCGTTAACGATTATTATTATTATTATTATTATTATTATTACTACACATGCATGTTTGATTATTGATATCAGCTCGATTATCGCTGTTCAAATTATAAAGTTAAAGTACTAATATTGACTAATACTGATATTGTTGATTAACTAATATCGTATGTTTAAACTAATCATTTGATGTCTAAATGATCGGGTCGGTGTTCGTCTCTTAAGCTATCATCAGTCGCCATGATGGACATAAAACATAGCAACACTGTTGGCTTTCTCATAATATTAATTACACCGACATAATAATATGTATTATGTACACATAATAATATTATTGTAAGTATAGGTTTACTGATTTCCGTGTTTCTTTAACAATATACAATTTTGATTGTTATTATAATTATTGAAGCTTATACGTTTATAAATACTCCAAACACAACTTCCAAATATTTATTGAAATGTATGCCGTAGGTATGTACTTTATATACACGACGATTATAATTATTAAATATGAGAAAAGTACAAAAATATTTGAGAGTGCTCGAATAAAAAAAAAATGGCTAACGATAAATGATTCTGAGCAGTGTTCGGTTACACATGGTTTTTAAACGCCTTATTTTTTACGATTTTTGTCAAATTAAAACAAAAAAACCAAATCGAAATTAATGAACCCGCTATTGACGTAAAATGTCTCGTTTTTTTCTACGTTTTCCTCAGTGTTCCCTAATAGTTAAGAAATCTATAAGGAAAATCAAAAAATTACCAGCCCACTGTACCAACTATATATAATACTAAAGACAAACACAAAAGATACTTCATTTGAAAACCAGAGTAATATTACTGGTGAAAATATTGTCAACAGACAGCAAAAAAAAAAATAATAATAATAAAAATATGAATATAAACTGCAGTGATCGATATAATATTTTGAACAAGGAAACAAAAACATAGGCCTGCGATATCTACAGTAGTTTCGGTCGATATGCTCGTTATTATAGCATCGATTTCAGATCCGAAACTTTGTCGTAGTATTAGCCATTTCTATAGACGTTTCCCGTGCAAACACCATATTATATTTTATATTATACACGTCCGTTTCTTTTTTTATTTTTTTTTATTTTTTACACGTAAATACTCTCAGTTTATATCGCATAGACCGTATATAATATATAAACCGTACACTGCCGCCCGCAGCAGAAACACCATTAAAATCGGATCAATTATATTTACTGCAGCAGGGATACTCCCGCCATCACCTCGATATATTAAAGGTATACGGGGTGATTCGTTTTTCACGAACCAGCATTTAGGTTTACTAGATACATCCATACCGTGGATTGTCCGAGTAAATATTATCTTATTTTGTTTTTTTTTAATCATGAATCGTTTATAATGATTTTATTTAAAATATAATTTGTCCTAACTCCAAGATGGCAACTGTTCGTCGGGAGAAACATAACACGTTTTCGACACAAACGTCTCTAATTCCAAAATGACAACATTTTATACGGATTTTTCTATTCAACGCGACAATTTATGTGTATTTGTATGCACTTTCACAGGAAAATAATTATACGTTTGTTCAAATGCGCATGTTTTTAAACGGTGTTTCATTGGATATATCATGCATAAACACGAAATCATATTTTTGTGGTTACGACTGTCGGGAATTAGGCCAACGATATAATAATGAATGCATTGACTTTTGATGATTATATCGAATATCGACCAATCACATAATATCGAACTCTTATTCGAGATACGCCCTGTATAAACAACCTATACGGTTCTTTCGAGGCGGTGGCCGGTATCTTCTACTGCTGCTGCTGTTACGGACATAACATATATAATATTATATTATCATATGCTCGGCGTCCCTCGTCCGTTTATCCCGCATTTGGACCGGGCTGCGAAGGGCCAGAGGGGGCTGTTGCCGTCTCCCTCGCCGCGGTCCGCGCTGCAGTTTTATCCGTACGACAATAAATTAACCTCGTGGTCACCGCCGCAGAGCAAGAATATATTATAGGTATATAGTATAGAGAAAGAGCCGAAAGACGGCCCTCGGTAGCGGTTGAAAACGTATTTCGACGACGGTTACACGGTCTGGACGCGATACAACGGCGAGATAACAACAGATAATATTTATTCTATATTGTATTTTTTTTCTTACAAAGAACGTCATCGGTTTCCTTATTCCCTTTCGGTACGTGGGTACACGACTGGTGACGTCTCGATATAACTACAATCCCGTAAGTAGACGGAGAAAGAAAAACAATATATCGATGCACGTATATCCTAAACGATTAAAGAAAAATAAAACGGAAATCCTATCTTAGGTATACTTACTTACATACAGTTGGTTATTAATTTGACGGTCACAAATGTTCGATCGCAATAAACAAAACGCAGCTATAAACAGCCTGTAACGACTTTAAACATCACTTGAAAAGAATCGACAAACTAATTTTATTACCTACTTGCGAGTTTGTTTTGTCGTGATAAAGAAAAAAAGAAACTTGACGAATTCAAACAATTCCGTTATATTAGTTTCTTAATAATTTTATACATTTTTGAAATTCAATTATACAATTTATTGTGTTGGTATACGCCCAATAATCCGCATATTATTTTTCGATACGAAAGAATGTTTTTATATTTTAATCTCGTAAAGTGAATAATGTATAAACATATAGAAACTGTTTACAATATTTTAATATAGTTTGTAAACGAAAAACAAAATATGTTTAATAATATTCCACGGGAAATTCAAATTATTAATAAAATATGTTGGGTAATATTATTTTAGTGGTGTTCTTATTGCACATTCGAATTCCGTTTTTTTTATTTTAATATAAATACACGAGTTGGTTTAAGAATATAAGCTATGGAAAAACTTTGTTAATTTCTATATAATACACTACAACACGCCCTCCTCAGCATATAAGAAAACCCTACGGAAAGTTATTTTTCCCGCTGCACTCGATGCGTTTTGTCTAATATAAAATAAATAGGGGTGAGCTGCAATTCTTTACAAACAAAATATTCGTACACACATTTCAATTTAATACAATATAACGAAGAAACTCATTATGCTAAATAATGTACCATTTTACTTATCACACTAACATAATATATATTTTATGCCATCCAGGAACGTTTCGACTGATAAAAAGGTTTCACCGTATAAAAACCCCTCGTTATATTTGGCAGTAAAATACCTATACAAGCCTATACAAGCATATTAAAGCGTCAGATTCTGTTGTAAATTTTCGTTTCTTATTATTCGAACGATAATAATTTATTTTTATAATGAATGATGTTCAATATTTATAACATGTAAAGATAACATTGATTTAACAGTCAATTTAAATTTGAGCTTATTTTCGAAAAATGTTTTCAGCACACTTCTCATTCTTTCACTGGGCACATTATATTTTCTCTCTAAATATCGTTTTCTAATTGACTACATGCGGTTAGTGATATTACCTTTACTAGCGTAACTGATATTTTTATAATATAAAACGGAACGTAACTGGCGTATTGTCGTAATATATACTTAATTTGATAACAGTTACCAAACTAAAGTACAGATCACATACAAAATATTTATCAAGTATAATCTACATATTCCTATCGTCATAATCGACGGTGTCATTTTTTTACACTCGTGTAAATAATATTGCACTACACTGTCATAGAGAATTTGTATTGTCTACCATGGTGATGGTCGGCAAAAGGTGAACACAAAAGTGCAGTCAGATGGAAAAAGCAACACGAGTTTTTGCCAATATTTCGCCACCTGTCTCTATATTTAACTTTACCTCTCTCTAGTTTTCAACACTCAATCTTTATAAATCTTCTCTTTCACCACGTCAAACCGTATCTTGCTCTTTTCCGCCAGGTTTTTATCCGTCGCTGTCCTCGTTTTATAATCTCCTCGTCATTAAGCCATCTTACTATTTTATCTTTTGCATTTTAATAACGAAGCTATTACCACCGGTGCTTAGTCCGCCATATTGTATACAGTTCCAAACAAACCACCTTTGACAGTTCTTCTTTATTTCATCGATAGTCTACATGGTTTTCTCCGCGCTTTATTTTTGAAAGTAAATATTATAGTACATTTGTTTGAACTTACGTGCCTAATTATATATTTACAGTATATAAACATAAGTAACTAAAAAGTAATCACCATCACAAAAAATCTGTGGGGATTTTCACGGTGTAGACTGTAGGTGAATATTATCAAATAGTTATACGACGCACGCATGTAATACAAATACACTGCGGTATATTTCCTTATTTAAAAAAATATAAGTACACAACATAAAAAAGCGGTACATATTACGTTAAAAATAAATTAAACATTAATCTTAAAAACTCATATGGACATCCCGGAAACTAAATTACCCATTAAGATAATACAATTGTTTGAATACGCTTAGACGTCTAGTGAATGACGGTATATAACAAAAGATTTAGTCTGAAAATGTTTTAATCGAAAACGTGAAATCGTTTTCCCGCATAATGTAATTCATTGACCTAATTAAATTTTAAAACATATTACTCAAATTATAATAATATATATATACATTAAACATATACCTATTACATGAACAATCGTCAAAATATTATTAAATTACACTCGTAAATCGTAATAATAGTATATATATGGGGCACAGTATGCTGAATCCCCCCCCTGAAATTTCTTTCTCGACTGAGGAATGTTAAGTAAAATTCATAAAACCAGCACATACATATTTTTTAATGCTGTTAGTATTGTAAATCAAAATATATTTAACTAATTAAGTAGTTGTTATGGTATTATTTTGAATGTCAAATTTATATCATAATCAGGGCCAGTTTTAAGGGAAGACAAGTAGAGCTTACATCCAATGCCTCACGCTTTCAGAAGCTTCGCATTTATGGGCCCATAAAAAAAGGATAGCCTAATTATAATCTGCGTAAAACCAGAAAAATAATATTTTTAGTAACGATATTTTAGAAAAAAACACGTACACGCACGTTGTCTTATCAAACAGTATTTCCGGCCGTTGTCAAGTGTTGGGTATTATTACAAGTATTGGGTGGAAGATGTGGTATAGATTAAGTTGAAAAAAAAGTCTCGCAAAAATAAATTTATCCAAGGCCTCGTAAATCATAATTCCGTCCCTGAACATAATAACAGTGGTTTTACAGTATCATTAGTTTCCTTTTAAAATTAGTTGTTTTCGCATCATATCGACAACAGTCTTCTAAACCGACAAATGCATTTACAAGTAGCACTACTGTACTAATGAAGCTGGTACCTAGTTGAAGTATACCTAGTATATAATACTTAGTAGTTGGGAAGTTATTTTTCGATTTTCTTAGTAACATTTTCTAAATAAATCAGAAAAACTGACGATTTTTGGTGACATTTTTATTGATTGCTGGGTTGTCTTGGCAACAAAGGCGAAAATACGACTAATAATACTCTGTTCAGAATATTTTTGCGTTAGCAATGATATATCGTTGCATACAGATATAAATTGCATTTTTATTTAATATTTCCCCCTTAAAATTTCCCTTCTAAAACTCACCGATCAGCAGTATCAGACTTTTTTGCTTTTCTATAGAACAAACTATAATTTATTTTATTCTAAGGATTTATTTATATTTTAAACCTTTACACGCACATTACCTAAATACAGTACAAGTTTTTAAGTGAAACTTCTCAGCTTTTTTGACCCAAATTATCGCAGTAATAACCCCGTCGTCGTTGACGTTAACGAAATCACTTTACCGTGTAGAGAAGCATTTTGATAGATACCTACCACACTATTAATTGGTTAAGGGCTTTTAAAGCCGTGTCCAGGAATAAGTTTTAAGACGCAAAAACGTCGGCTTATTATTACATTATAATAATATATATAGTGACGAAAATAAAATTGTTTTTTTTTCTCTTTCTCTTAATTCCTTCATCTTGTCTACACGTAAAACCAATCACGTATACAAATACAATCGCCCGAGACGATCGAATCGGAAATATTTTCAGACATTAGTATTTTTATTATTTCGCGATATTTTTTTGTACGGTGTTCATAATTATTAAGTATTATTATGTACATTTTAAAACCGCCTGTAGCCAATAATAAACTGTCCGTTCCGTTCAGGTGTGGATTAACCAGTTTACGGATTAAACGCGATTAAAAATACAAAATAATAATAATAATCCATAAATACCGAATCCATGCAGCTCGGCTGTCAATTAATTCGCATTGATATTTCGCATTTGGATATTTTACGACTATCCGATAATGGTTGTTGATTTGGTCGAAATAATATACGTATTTTGATATTCGGCGCATTATAAGTTATAAGTATTATTATTGAACTTTATAATACATGCACGTTGTTTTCGAATTAATATTATAAATTGGGTACTATACATTCTACATATTATTTTGTCAATATTTAAATAAAATTTCGAGATCCATAAATTTTAAAAATCGTTAATCCGCAAACCCCTTGGTCTTGTGTATAGAAGTCGTCGTCGGCTCGGATATTTGAGATTCAACTGCATTAACCATTGCCGAGACAATACATTATTATTCATTCGTCTTTCTTTACTCTTTACTCGTCTAGTCGTCTCTATGTAATATGCCATGAACAATTATTTAATTTATTCCCATTCGTTTGGCGAATAAACGTTTGAGTTATTTACATCTTCAAAACTGCAAAACGTTTGCAGATAGTATACTGGTATACAAAATAGTTATTTCAGTAAACTTTCCCGTTTTTCCTAAATATTTCCCGGGTTTAAATTATATAGAAAATTACAAAGACAATCAAAAAATTGAGGCAAATTTTTGCCTCACTAATGCACTAATTAAATATATTTCGGTTTCAAAAAAAAATGCAACACTTAAAAATTACGACAGTATTTTTGGTATAGAAAAAAAAAACACATCATAGTAAAACCAATATATTCTTCACTGCGATTAGAAACTAATCAATTATAGGTATCGTACCAGCTACTCGAGTGTAATAATTGATTCGGCTTTAAAGTTCGTTCCCCTGATAGATTCTTGAAAAGTGTAAAAATAATTTAGAATAAATCGATTGAGTTAAATATAGAAAAAAAAAAAACGATTATTTGATTTTCACCTCGTTGATCCTATCTTGTAAGTCGATTTATACGATTACTGATTTTCCTACGAGATGCAGTTCATCATCATAACTGCTTAATAGTTTGAATCAAATCGGACTACTAAAATCATTTTCATTTGTTTACAATAAATTTGTAGTGATCTGTTTTAATGATGGCCCACACGATTCGAACCAATCAATTCCCAACTGCGCAATGAATATTCGACGATTTGTTCTATTCTTGAAGCCGTTTTGCAGTTTGGCAACTATGTTTATAAACGATAGTGTTGCAATTTATCCCTTTTACTCGTATGTTTGAATCATGAGGCATGACATGTGACACAGTTTCCACTATATAACTGCCTGCCGGTGCCATTACGAACCCACTGTAAGCACACTATAAAACGTGAAGTTTTCCTTCGAAAGGGATAGGAAAAGCTTTTATGATATTCAATTGTGTAGGTACACAGGTACCTATATGTGTTGTGGCTAATCTTCATAAAAATGCTACGATAAGTTTTTAAAACCAAAGTTTGACAGCTTAAAATCGTCTGAATAATATAGTTAAAATATTGCGTAAAGATATTTTCACATATAATTGTATTCCTCGGTACACGTTATTTTCTTTTAAAAAATGTATGTACAAATAATATTAAAATTAAATTGAAAAACCATATATGAAAATTCGTTATACAATATTATAGGTAAGGCATAAATATCATGTCATTTTTTTTAAAATTTCTATTTAAAAAATGTATCTATCGGAATAACTAAAAATACATTATGAAACTTGACACAATATAATAATATTTATTATCTAAAAAGATATATAGTCAATTGTACTGCAATAACATGTATTTCAACATTAAGATAAAATTCGATTATTATCGATAATAATAAAACATACGTTTCTGTAAATTGTTAGTTCCATAATTTCTGCTGTCGCTGTTGTACTGTAAATACGAAAATAATAATACCACTGGTATATTAAAATCTATTATGTCAACAATTAAGAATCTCAATAACTAACACATGACAATATATAGTTGAATTTTGAAGGCAGAGTGCCTGCACTTAATACGCATTATTCGCGCACAATTCGCGTGTATTAATTAAACTTTATTAACTTTATTACAATGACTTTATTTAAACAATGATTCACGATCATTCTGTTAGACTAGAAGAACCGAGTTACGCGATGTTGCAATATAAGCGTTGATGTATTGAAAACCCACTACGGCATGATAACACGATAGATATCGGGTTAAGAATATAATATGTTACTGAATAAACCGTTAAAAGTCCGTTTTTCTTTTGCGGTCTTTAATTTTTAAATCTGACGGGTACATACCTACGTCCTACACCATCAGTTTTTATCATAAACATTTGAAACAATAGTATCGATTAGTCGGGTTAGATCGGGATTTCGCCTGCAACACGATATAATATAAATTTTCTATTTTCCACTGCACATGTTCGTTAAATAATATACACGTGGCGGTGTAATTAACCTTAGGCGAGGGTAAAATTATCGTATAAATGTGAAATATATATATATATATATATGATTTTCGTTTACCAGCGTGAAGAAATCGTTATCATTTTGTTGACGGTCGGGTGAACAATTTCGATACCGTGTGCGCGGATATATATTATCAGCTGTTCGTCGGTATCAATTTCTCTCGCACGGGGTTTGGTTTTCCGTATATACATCCTTCCCCCGATCACTGTCGGGCAAAACACGTACATGGACCCCTATTAATTCATAGGTTTAGTTACATCGCGAAAGCATTGGACCAGCGGCTCTATAGTTTTCATCTGCAATGAGTAGGTATAATATAACGATGAGGGTTGTAGCAACTTTTCCGAAAAAAAAAAAAACCGTTTCATTTCTAACACTGATTTATAGGCAGTGGTTCTAAAAACAGTAATGTTATAACATTTTTCGTCATCGAGTTCGATTTGAAATTATTTTTACCTAGGTATACGCGTCATCGTCATTATAAGTACACAGTTTAAATTTTTCATAAAAGTTCAAGCTCTACCGTATTTTACATAAAACTGGGCAAGATTATAGAAATATTGGATTTCGTGTAATTATTTTACACCTGTATTATTTATTTTAGATTTTCAAAAATAATTATAAATCATAATCTTATTCAACAAAAATAAAAGGAGGGGGGGGATTGTAACCAGTTGAAACTATTGAGAATTGTTTTTAATTTAGTGTTTTAGAATTAATCGTGAATATCACAATTTTACAGATTTTATTTTTTATTATAAATGAAAAAAAAATAGAAGTTTGATTGAATCTCACCGGTTTTTATTTACGCTTATTATATTATAACTTTTTATAAAAACCGAAATTTAAAGCAAAATTTGAAAAGAAAAACAAATTCCAGAAAATGTTTACGGATTAAAACATAACATGTGTACAATAAATTTCGTAGTGAAAACCGATTAAGTTCGCTATAATGAAAAAACTGGTATAAATTGTTAATGAAATATATTTATGTAACATAAATCTAATATTTCATCGAAATTAATAGAATTTCTATTGTTTTCTTAAAAAGAACAATAACAACTAAAACATTAATGTTCTTTCGAGTTTAGCGATTCAAAAAATAATAACTATATAATCTAATACATTTCACTAATACACTTCAAAAAAAATTCTACGCATTACAATAATGTGAATTTGTATCATTATATTTACGTTTCTAAAAAGCGGTGGCTTTAAATTTGGGTTTTAACGATTTTACCACAGCAAATTGTCTATATATATATATATATATATATATATATATATATATAAGGTACGAGCATCTTGTTATTACGTTTCTTTCGATAAATATTAAAAATTTACAAAAATTTTAAATTACTTTTCTAAAGACCTGCCATGTTCCGTGGTGTGTGCACTTACCATTTTATTTAATGGCTACCTATCTAACTTTTACTGTATACTTCAAAAAGAATTCCTTACAGAGAAATAAATAATTCATCACTGATGTGTTTTATAACTTCCGCTTTTTATTCCGCAGAATCTAAAATAAATGCGTTTTAATGATACCTATATATTTGGCCATAGTAGTTTTACGCGATGACGTGTGTTTTCTTTATCTTGAAATTAGAAACGCCCACATAAGTGTTCAGCATCAATTTGTATAAGATATGTTATTCTCTTTATAATATAATATTTTTAGTGATAATAACGCTTAATAAACATATAGACAACTACCAAAGGAGACTATGGAGAAAAAATATCTTGTTTTGAAAGAAGAACACTTAAACAGATATATACCCAAACCAATATTAGAAAATTGAGTTTAAAAAAGGGTGATCTTAGAGGGAAGTCAAACTAATCTACCAAAAACCCAGTATTAGTGGTTGCCTTATAAGCAAACGACTCGAGTGGACAGGCCAAGTCTGGAAATCAAACGGCCTTTTGAAGAACGGTCCTCGGTCGAGAAGTAAATGGGAATGAACCAATGGGCCGTTTATGGCAGCGTTGGACAGAAAGAGTAAATGGTGACTTAATCAGATGTACCCAGACAGTGGCAATGTAGGATACTATGCACAAAGACGAATGAAATGGTTTAGTTCAGCGTTGTTCAACCTTTTTTTCATTCGCATATCCTTTGACCTCTCACTACTGCTTTACGGACCCCCAAATGTCAACTTGTTATATATTTTAACTAATCAACTATAGGTTTCTAAATATATATTAACTATACTATAGTTGAAACAACGAGAGTACTATAAACACTGACAAAATGTAAAAAGAAGAAGTAGATCAATGATGATTAATGCTATGAATTTGTAAGAAAGCGTTTTTTTTAACACAAAGTTTAAATCATGTATATAACTATGAATTCAATTTTGAAACTTTTTTGTTTTGTATGTCATTTTTTACATTGTAAGAGCGCTTTATCATTTTTAATTCATTCTACTCTATTTGTATCAATTTTTAAATTAATTACAATATTTTGTATTTTTCGTTTACATAGTCTACATATTTAGTTTACATTCAAATATAATAACTTTGGCGTTGATATTTTTACTATTGATAGTAAAATATTATACTGAAAAGTGTGTGTTATTAAAGTTTCAGCAAAAAAAAACAATGTACCTATAATACAACAGCACATAGCACAAGACAAACATCTTTTATGCGTCAAAAAAACTACTTTTTTTTGTACGTTTATTCGATTTTTTAAGATTTCATAGTGCTTTAAATTTACAACCCTAGCGATGATAATAATTACGAGTGTTATTACACGTTGTTGTACTCGACCGACTCACCAAAAAAAAAAAAATCATTCACTTATAAATAATTATTTTCTATTTTTCCCTTTTTTTTTTTTCATATTATTATACTTATTTTTTTATTACGTATATTATTATAGGCAAAGTAAAGTGTTGGATTTTGTTATAGTGCGCGGGGAACGTTTTCGAACTTGAATTGATGTAACGAAACGCGGTAAGCGTATTGTAGTCGTAATAATAGGTAATATTTCGGTGGTGTTCCACTCGAAATAGTATTCGACGGTGGCATTTCGCAGCTGGTAACATCCTTTCATTTTGTTCTGTACGAAATTACTACCACTGCCGCAACTAGTTACTATTACTAGCTACTACTTCAGACTACTATTATACTAACGTGTACCACCCGCAGCGTACCCGACTGTGATGGAATTAAATAATCTCCCTCGTGTCCGCGTAGACCGCGCGCGCGTTGCTACTGCGTTTCGTCTGAACCCTCGGGCCGCGGTGTCCGCACAGCTCGCGCTTAGCACCGAAATATTGTTATTATTATTACCAGAGCTATTCGCAAATAAATCAGTGCGCGCCGCGGTATAGTTGGTCGGTAATTGAATGATAACAGACAGTAGAAATGATTGTGTGAAATGGAATTTTCGCCCGCAGAGAACCTACCTGCGCTATATTATATTAATATTATAATACGCGTGTGTTGCTCGTGAGAAATTAAATTATTTAAGGAATTACTACCCGGCAACACGAATAATATTACTGTATTAACTACGTACCTATGTGAAATAATTAATATACCGTTAATACCTGTACCTACAACCGACTAACTATTATAATTAACCGCGGCTATACCTAATTAAATAAGTAATAGTGTAAAGATAGTCGTACGGATTAAATGTTTTAATATCGTTCAAGTATAATAATATAGTTGTATGGGTACGCGTTCGCATTTCCTAAAGGATGGCAAATTGTTCAGATTTACGATTTTTGTCATTGAAACAACAACGTAAGTACGATTTTTAGCTCGTCGAACGATAAAACATCATACTTTATTATCTATTCCTACGTCCTTATAATTATTGGAACAGATTGAAATTATAAATCGACTGTTTCTTAAACAGCAAATTCACAAGAAAAAAGAGACATCCTAGGATAATGGGGACGGGTGCAGCCACTGTTATAAGTAATTTAATGTGTATATATATATATATAAGCAACAATAAACCATTGCTTACGAAAAAACGATTCTGAACAGAGTTCAGTTGATAAATATGCTTTGTCAACAATATATATATATATACCATATAATAGTAAAATAATTAAATAGGCTCTATATATTTTCTTTAATAATATTTGTTTAATGTTGTACAAATTTCCCCAGTTTTCCTACGTTTTTCCCGATTTACCTATGTTTTTCCCAGTTTTTCACATTTGTTGAGAAAACCCGGAGAAAATAGAAAAATGACCTCATTAAGGTACTTCCCCACACTGATTTATTTTCAGAAAAGGTGTTATACGTAAAAATCTGAGCAATTCTTCTGGTAGAAAAGTTGTCCACAGAAAAAAAAAAACAAATAAAATAAACACCTTTGTAGTTTCTTTTTAATTTGTTTTGCATCCTGAGATACATCACAGATGCTTAATGCTTTATCAGAACAATACAGGTATTTCGTAGGCATACGATATTTACTACCCTGTAGAGTAGAGGTAAACTATATAGTATATACATATATATATATATATAGGTATATTATTATACATATTCCAACTATTAATCATCATTAACCCCGCGCGTAGTTCCGAGTTTTGAACTCTGAAGTCTGCGCGCGTGGTCGATGGAAAATTGTTTTAACGTAGACGTTTAGTTTGGATATGATATCCCGAGAAAAAATTGTACAATACACTTTTCGCCATAAAAACTATAAGTAAAATTCAGTGAAGTATCTGCGAATAACTTCTCCAAAGGGTGATGACCAATAAAAAAAGGGTTTTTACTGATGCTGGGTGAGCCACTGTTTTACGAATAGGAAGGGAAAAATATTAAATAGTAATCAAATTCATATCTGTACGCAAAGAAAAAACCATTGTTAACAAAAAAGCGGTTCTGAGCAGAGTATTATTGCCTAGCATTTTTTCCTTTATTGCCAAGGGAACCCAGAAATCAACAAAAATTTCCAGCTTTACTCATTTATTAAGAAAACCGCAAATATAAGAAAAACCAATATCCTTAATACATCAGAAAGTTTGATTGGAGCTAAATTTGTTTACAAGCAAAAAATAAAAATAAAAAACAAACCCTAGTAAAAGAATACATTCATCGCTCTGCTCAAAATCTAAAAAAGAAAATACTTCACAATGTTTTTAACACGTTATTATAAATTATTATAAAATGGTAAAAATCTACACGCAACGTATATAACTTAAGAGCAATAAAAAAGATTTGAATTATTAAATATATAAACAAAATTGTACGATCAACGTAGTTAAAATATTTAAAATACTGTAAAGTTGTACCCGAGTTATTATGTAATTTCTCGAACAATAAATTCAACAATACATTATAATATGAATCGTTTATAAACGATATGCAAAAAAAAAAATGTACATTTCATCCAATTTTGTAGTATCTAATAGCTAGATATACTAAGTATACGTATTATACGACTATAATAAAATTACCAATAAAATACCAATAGGGAATCGTGTTAAACGCGATATGTCCGTCACCGAACCCTGCACCCTTATTGCACAGACAAATCGAATCGATTCTCGTACACACAACACACCCGCCTGTGCTGTAGACACTGTAACTGAAACTAGTGTGTAAAAGCTTAAATTTTACTATATGAGGGTTTAGCGTAATTAATTTTGATGGAACTAATTGGCTGAGGAGAGTATAGAAAACGGTTTAGCCGTTCCGTCCACGTTTCCAAACCTCATTCTCCTTCTATATAGCACGAAAACCCCCTATATCCTCGTTGCGCTCACTCCTCCCACTCCACTTCCTCCCTTTTATCCGATGGGAGCTATCCCTGTCCTTGTTCTACTCTCTTTATCTATCTCTATGTACGACAGTATACCGCATAAAGCTTATTAAATTCCTTACCATTCCACGAGGGAAACCCCAAAAGAGAATATTTTAGCTCTTTAATGTTGTAATGTAGCACGCACATTGTTCTTCATGGGAATAATAAGACGTTTTTATACAAACGCGCCAAGATAAAACCCGGTAAATATTTACAATAGCTCGTACCTGTCCTTTTTTTTTTATTTTTTTATTTTTTTATTTTTAGTATCACCGTTTGACTTATTAGACAACATCAAACATAATAACGGTCGGTGATGTAAAAATATATATAGAGGGCCGGATATAATATTACCTATACTCTGTATTTGTCATATTGTTTGTCTTATGATTGTGCAGGAAAAACTTTTGTTCGCCCTCATTATATTCCCCTATACCCGGGGAAATCAGCCTCGGCCGTCTATCACGAGATTCCGTGTTGACGCACGCTGTCATCCCTTTAAACGAGCCACAGTTAAGTTCCTGTGTACCGCGGCGCAACAGCAGTCAAAACTTTGATGTGATTCCAGTTAAATAATATGATAAGAACGGCAAGATATGGTCTTCAGTTTTGGAATATAATATCTGTAATAACGTATACTTTTCATTTTATAAACAATTTAATTCAAAATGCTGGTTAAAATATATTAATAGAATAATTTGATTAAAATAATAAAAACTTATATTATTATAATTTTTTTTTTTTTTTACAAATAAAGTACAAAGTCGGGGTATATTGAGCATTTGTTCCGCTTCGTTTACTTCAGAGTAACCTGTAGTGCATACTATTATTGTAATAATTGTTAGTATAAATTAAAATAATTAATAGTATCGCGTTCATAATAATGCTTTCCGATGAGATGAAAATAAATTTCTAAACGCTTGACTACATTTCGGAAACAATATTATTATTCGACGAAACTAGAAATGCAAAATAATAAACATTTATTCAAACGTGGCGGCGACGGTGCTCTATCGGCAAACCAAAAGGGTTTTAATGTATAATATTTCAATGAAATGGAAACACGATCGACGAATCACACAATTCACTATCGGTCAAAAATTGTATGATATAACCCGTGAATCGTGATTATAAAAATAACAAATTATTTTTTTATTTTTTTTTTTTCATACTGCCTATTTCTATTACTTTAAAATTTCAGTCAAAGTATTATGTCTTCGTAATGATATTCGGACCACTTTAACCCCGCACTCCACAGCCGTCTACACCTAAATAATTGGACATTACGCAAATTGCGCACAGAAATATAAAAAAAAATAAATATATATATATACGTATATCGCCGACAAATAAACAATAATAAAGTCATTGGTATGACAGCTCTTAAATCGGGACGTATTTCGTGTCGGAAAAATAACGCGCAATCGACCTTTTATATTATAATATATTCGTTTCGACGAGCGTTATGAAATATTGCTAACGATTTCTTCTCGGATTTTCCCAGATTTGTTTTTTTTCCTCTCAGCACCCTATGTCTACGTATGAAGACTAGAAGACTACACGTATACGAGACATGGTTTACTCTCTTTTCATTTATTTCTTCAGAAAAAAAGCTTTTTTTTTTAATACCATGCTTTTAAAACGAACAAAAATATAAATAATAATGAAAAATGTTAGTGAAAATATTTTCTCGCGTTATTTTATGTCATCGTGATAACATCGAAATTTAATAAGAATTAAGCGAATGATAGCATACGTAGTACATTTACTTGAGGTATTTATTTCATATTTTTCCAAAAGCGCCCAACGTTTAAATGTATGTGTGTTACCATTTCCTAATATACTCTTAAGGCCGTTTACACTAACACGAATATTGATTTTTAGACGGATGATACACGAAAGAAAGTTTTTTTACATGTAATGTTTTTTGACATTTCGACATTTTTTCCAAAAAAATGTAAAGACTAAAAAGCCTTAGAGATAAACTGTTGAGAATTTTTAAAAATGCTTCAAGTATAAAATACCTGCACCAGATTAAAATTCCAAACCTTCCCAGGTATTTTACGTGAAAAAATCAGGAAAAGATAATTCCGAAAACATTTTCAAATAATGTATCATTAGATAGGTGAAAAATCACATATTACAAAACATTATATTAAAATAGTATGTTGATCATGAACTGTACACTACATACGGTTAGCTTAGGTTAGGCATTGGACTACTATACATTCCGTATTTGCTACTACGCATAATTTTAGATCCTGCTAGGAGTAGGTATTGTTTTTAAAATTTCGTATCCCTTTCGAGGGTTGAAGTAATGTGCAATTTCGTATCGCACATTCCATATCTCCGTCACTACTATATATGTGTACACTATGTAAAGTGAAGTAATGTGTGTAATGTACATTGTTTTAAAAACAAAAATCACATCCAACATCAGGTACATTGGACAATAATACACTCAGGCTTAGCAAAAATATTTATTTTAGAGGTATTACAATACACAGATTTATTTCGGATGATATTATGTTGCACAGTAATATAGTTTTCGTAAACGTTTTAAATAATAGAATATCATAGTAATGTACGGGTGAAAAATAATATACAACAAGAAAAAAAATTAACAAAATCGCATTAAATCTGGAAAAAAATTCACTATTAAATTTGATATTTTGATCGTTATTAATATATGCGATAAAACGTTTTTATGGCAAAAAAAATAATATATTTATTTCACAAATAGGTTTAACCTCCATCCCCTCTCTATTTCGTTTACAGTATAAAATCATAATATTTCACGCGAAAATTAATTCGTTCCGGATTCTTTATTGTTATTATTTTACTGTCGCGAAAATTAAATAAATCACCTTTTTCGTATCTATAATACGACCGAATCAAATCGTATTAAACGATATTAAATGTACGATGCGAAAAACCCTTTTAAATCAAAACCACTATGCTCTTGTAATGCAACAAACGAACAGCGTTCATTTTTTTTTATTTTTTTTTTTTGTTTTTTTATATTTATTAGGTGGGTATACGTTAAATCTACTATTACGTAAACTGTCGAGTTGTTTAATAAAAAAAAAAAAAAAAAAAATGTTTTTTCTCTTATCTTGTAGGTATTGAATATTAATACCGTCGCGTGGACAGCCATTTATACGCGCGGTACGGAATTAATAAAACATTACAAACTGCCGCGGGTTTTTTTTTTTTTTTTTTTATGTTCCGGGCGACAACCATACCGCAACCAACAAAGTCTTTACGATCAATACCGGACGATAATTTAGATTAGTGTACCGGGTGCATTACCGGGGCGGACATTAATGTCTGGTGACGATTATTATTATTGGTCGACCGAACGCGGTTATGGCTATAATATATATTATAGTCGATATGAAGGTGTGGACCACCCAGTCGGAATGCTGCCGAATATAAATATCGTACATCCCATTTTATTTGCCCTTTCCTACTATACAAACTTAATACGTTACATAATATTAAAATACTCTTCTCTGTCCGCGTCACAGAGCGCACCGTCGTCGTAGTCTCTTTATTCGTATACATAATATTATAATAATAATAACAATAATGATGATAATGATAATAATCTTTTCGTAATTCCGTGCGTGCACACACACACACACACACACACACACACACACGATTATTGGACAACGATATCCCCTGCGTGTTATACCGCAGTGCATCTAGTCGGGGGAGGGGGGCGGAAGCTTTTAATTTCAAATTTACGGTCGACGGGGGAAAACAAAATGGTAGTTTAACGTCGCGGTTCGACGCGAGTGCCTATGCTATATGAATAATATAAGGATTTGATAATAATTATGATAGGATTATGATAATGGACACTTAATATATTATAATAATTTATCGAAATAATTCTTTTATAGAGATTATATCCAATCACCTGTTCACCAAACCGAATACGAAACGTTCGAATATTTTTAAATACATTACAATATACGTGATATACGAGTATATTATGTACCCACCTATATGTTTCGCTAAATAATTTCATGTTTAATTCAAATTTCGAATATTTGCATTTTCTTTTATTCGCGTTGTTTAGACCTAACCGAAACTTAAAGGTATACCTGTATTTTACATATTATGATAATAGGCACGTAAGTGTATATGAAATTAATATGCAATAAAACAAATAGATACCATATGCATTAGAAAAGAAGACTGATTTTAACCTTCATATCGTTATGACTTCTCTATCAAAACTAAAATCTCAATTGTCAATAACTTTTCATTCCTATGTCCTTAAGCAATGGCGTACGCATACGGTGGGATGTTAGGGATTATATCTCCCCCCCACATTGGCTTAAAAATGCATCAACTATAAGTAATAATTTAGTCGTTTTCTCATGAAATTATATATTTCAGCCAAGTTACAAGAATAAAGTTTAATTTATTGAATAAAACTTGAATTTTTCGAATTTAGCTTTAAAATGCTCATTGTTGAGTTAGGTATACCAGAAGAAGATTTGACGATTTGTTCATGAATCGTGATAATTATTTACTATATCCCACCCCATTGAAAATTCCCGGAAAGCTACTGCCTTTACGAATTTGGGGTGAATATTTAATCCACTATAATGAACTAGGGGTTGCTAACTACCATATTATCACACTTATGCTTTTGGTCGAATTAACACGGCAGTCATATTTAATTCGAGGCCCACGGTGGACGTTGACCTAATATACTTTTATATTGTGGATAACTATTGTACCTAAGACTATAGACTTTTTACCATTTTTACCGCGGTGACCAAGACCGTGATTGTTACTAATATTATAACAGTTATCTATCACAATAATATAAAATTAAATGATAAGGGCGTCGAATTAAACGGCCGATTGAAACTTCACGTCTTATTACCTTAAAGTTATAGCAATCTAGTTTATTATAAATTTGTATTCAATCCTTGATCATTCTAATCAAAATTTCATTCTCTTTACACCGAATAATCTACTTGAACAAACTCTTATATTATATGATTAAGTATATATTCTATCCTATTATTGTAATAATCTTAAGATGAATAAACAAAAGTTATATTTGAATCATTTAAAATATTTAAAAAGAAACAGAACTCACGAGTATTTGAACAAGCAGTGGATTTATAATAATTGCTCTATTAACTTCCACGATCAATTAATATATATATTTTTTTTTTTTTTTAGAATATTAACTATATAACATAATACTATATATATATATTATTTTCTGATATAAAAATGTCTATATTAGAGTCAGTGAAATACCGCAATCGGTTATAATTAGTATATGGCTCGAACGTCATTTTAATTAACATGGAATTCTACAATTAATTAATAAATCATTTAATTCGAGTAATTATAAATATAAACGGAGATGAAACCTTTCAGATAAAAAAAAAAAAAAAAAACTTAAAACTGCCACGAGATATATTCACTCTCGGAATCCGACTCGGAGGGCGCTTATATATATAACAAAGGCGTCCAATTAATCACAAATGTATATACGTCTCGAAAATTGTCTTTTTTTTCCTCTCTTACTAATTCAATATATATATATATATATATATATATATACACATATTTTATTTTATTTTATTCGTATTTTTGCGGTTATTACTAATTATAACGTAAATAAACTTCCTTTTAGAAAACCATCTTAAAATAATATAGTTTATACTATAATGAAACATAGGTATTTAACAAGAACAACACTTACGAAAACAATTTTTCTTTTTTAAAAACAGCAAATAAAATAACTTTTCTTTGTATACATAATACATATATGTATATATATTTTTAAATCTGATTTATACAAATATTACATAATATGATGAATTTAAAGACCCACAAGTTATACAACTATTTTTCAAACCACTTTCATGTAGACACCTAGTTACTTAAATAGAAAATAAAATAAAGAGCTCATACAAGAATTGTCTACGTTTTTTTTATTCATTACGAAAAAAAGCAAAAACAATATTGGGAAAATTCGGGTGTTGTCAATTTACTCTTCAATTTTTTAATCATGTTTGTAGTACACTAATCATACACAAACTAACTTTGGACTTTTGTAAATCCGACAACTGCAGCAGCTACACACTTTTAGCCACTCCCGTATATTTTAGAAAAAGAACCACAGAATACATGCACACCATATTACATACCTATGTCTATCTTTCTAATAATAATAATAATAATAATAATAATATACACAATTTGCATATATTATTGTACGCACATACTCCGCTTTAGTGTACCATATTTCCGGATCAAACCTTACAAATTATTATTGTTACATACAATGCGGCGGCGGCATACCGGTTCACAAGTAATTCAAGCGAGCTGTGTGTATATATAGCGCATTATAATATAAATAATACAATATAGCGACTCGTAATGTTATAACAACCGCATTTACTGACATTATACTGCAGGTATACAAGCTTAATAACACAACAAAGAGCGTGTAATGTATAACTAGTTTTGTGTTCAACTTTTCGAACATCATAAATCACGGGGATGATGTTCGTCGTTGACACACACCTAGTTGTATAATACGCGGGTGTTATGATATTATGCGGGATAAGATTTTAGAGATCACACCGGCAATCGTCCGTGTGTACACAACAACCATAGATATAATATATATATATATATAGCAGGTATTACATAATGTAATATGTAGACGTATGGTTATACGATATGTTTACACGACATTTAGAGGTACCTAACTACTTTGATGAAAAAAAAAAAAAAAACCGTTAAAGATAATGAAACATTATAAACTACATTATAATATGTATACTTACTGCAGCGGTGGTTGTTTACCCCGTGAACAATATTATTATTAGCTATATGAATATTGTTAAATGTAACTCACCTAAAACAAAAAAAAAAAAAAAACAAAAAATTAATTTTAATAACAGTGGGTTCGACTTGAAAATTATTTTATTGTTTCGATTATTTTTTAAGATTCTTAACGACGCAAGAAATGTATTGGTTTTACTATAGTGTGTTTTTTTTTTTTTTTTTTGTGCGTGTATAAACATTTTTTTTTACCAGAAATCATGTCCTAATCAAAAACTTTATAAGACCATTCTTGTAAAATTTTTATATCTAGTCTATGCATTGAGGAGATCAGTTTTTGATTTTTTCTTGAAGTTTTTTTTTAATAAATGGAGAAATCGGGCAAATATTTGTATAATATTTTTATTGATTAGGGTTGATGGATTACCTTGGTAAATTGAGGAAAACACGAATAGTAATAATTTGCTCAGAATCACTTTTCATTAGCTACAGTTTAACGTTGCGTACAGATATAAACTAAATTATTTCTAAAACAGTGGCATACCAACATCAGCAGTATCAGCCATTTAGTAATTTTTGTTTCCTCTCAGAAATATTATGTTATCGCGCTACATAAGACCCGAATTCCCTTACAACATTTGTATAAATCATTTTCGAAACGAAAAATGGTAGATTTAAAAGTGTTTAAATCCGAATCCTGGTTATTGTATTAGTTCGAGTTCATTTATATAATAATTATTAATTGTATACGGTTCACATAATTTATTATAATTTTAACATTAAATAATAAACTAATTATCTAATTATATGATTTTTATTAGCTGTGAGTAGGTATATAATATGACTATGGGAGTCATAATGCTATAATAAAAAGGACGTTTCGCACAATGTAAAAAGTTTCTACGTCTGTCTCATTCCCACGCGCGACAAACACGTTTAAAATGTCGTACGAGCGCCTAAGACATCGAAACTTGGGTCTAAAAAGTAAATAGATTATTTCCGTCATCGTTTTGGCCGTAGAGTATCCGACGGGCATCTGAAAAACTTTTGAAATACCGCCAGAACATCAGACACCCTTATTACATCGCCTACTCTAAGAAACTACAAATACTCTTCTAAAAAGTATAGGAGTATAATGGAAGTTGAGATAAATTAATTAGGTTGAAGATGGACGCTCACATTATTATATCAAGAATCTATCAGTAAAAAATAAAATGTACACTGTAATGATGAAAGACACCTATATTTACTAGTGCATGTTTTGTAAATTAAGTAAATTATTACATGTATACATTTAATAATACCTACTGTATTTAATTTCAAGTAGGTAATATATTTGCATAGGTACAACTAGGAGAGTGCACAGGAAAATTGTGCACCCTCAAGTTTAAAATGTGTACCTCCAAAAAACAAAAGCCCTTTTCTAATAGATTTTTTAATTCTGAAGTAAATATAATTTATAATTTCAAAAATATTGAACTATACTGTGTATGATATTGATAAAGCTGAAACGATAATTTCCTACAAATTTCAATTTTGATGATGTTAAAAAAAACATTCAAAAGGTCACATATTCCAACTTGTACAAACTAATTAAGATAAGTTATAAGTATCAATGTAATACCATACCTATAAAGAAATTCGACTGCTTGTGAACGCAGTTTCTCAGGTTTTCCTACGTTTTTCCCAGTTTATCTATGTTTTTTCCCAGGTTTTCACATTTGCTGGGATAACTCCGGAGAAAATCGAAAACAACCTGTCTAAAGTACCTCCTCAGTGAAATTTTCATTTAGAAAAATTGCTATCATTATAAGTTAGAGCAAAATTGCTAGTAGAAAAGTTATCCACAGAAAAAAAAATCATAATAATATACTAATATATTTCGTTCATTTTCCCGTTTTTTTTTTTTTTTGTTTTTTTGCATTTTATGAGAAAACTCTTAAGAAAGTCAAAAAATGACCTCCTTAAAGTACCTCCACATACCAATTTCCTTTCAGAAAAGGTGCTATACATAAAAATCGGAGGAAGATCTCTCACAGAAAAGTTGTCCAAAGAACAAAAAAAAAATAAATAAACATCTTTGTTTAAACCCTCCACTCAGAATCTAAAAATCATTTTCAAATTTTATGAAATTGAAGAAATTCAAAAAACCGTTGTACTGGCGATAGTGTTTCAAATATTATGAATAGTTACAATAATCAGAGTCTAAAATTCTGTACCTACATCATAGTGTCTATTGCCATTGCTTTTATAATAATAAAAATCAACTCTAATAAGAAAATTTAAGTAAATTTAATATTATACCTATCAATAAATAAGTATTAACTATTAAGTTTTTTGTTTATAACTACCTACTATTTTTACCCGGATTTTATAATTCTAGTCAGTAAATACAATACGTATAAAATGTCATTTATTATTACAACATTTACGATCTTAAAACGTGTACGAGCACTGCAATATTAATATTTACGACAATTTGTTTATACATTCGGTGCAAACTGTACACATGTAATATTTTTATACATTTTACTGTTCTATAACAATATATACGTAGGTAATAATCGTCAACAAGTTGCTGAATTACGTATTTTTATTATCCACTTATATACTTTTTAAAGTGCTGTACAGGTATGATAAAACGAACATTTTTTAGGTATTATGCGCGCATCAGAATATAATATAATATTACAAATATCCGCCTAATATATTAAATGTAAGCATACAACAACAGTTTCAGCATATCGAGATAATCATAATTTATTATTGAATAATAATAATAATAATAATAATAATAAAACGCTGAATATACTTTAAGTGTTAATCCAAGTATAAAATACTAAAATAGTCGTATGTTCAATACATGTGTAATTACTGCAACTACCGTTATCGCCTATACCGCACATCGCACGACAAATATTGTTAACATAAATATTACTCCTAATTTGATGATGGGTTTCTTTATATTTATAACGTCAGCGCTACGTTATTAGTAAAGTTAAAAGTAATATTAAATTTAAATATTAATTGAGTTTAAAATTAAGTTTCTTAAACCTTATAGGAAAAGTACATTTATAGATCATTTTGTTACTAAAACACCAAAATACAACGGTAACAAAAATGCTTAGTAGTCTACTAGAAAAATAAGTAGATTAAATTAAAAAAGGTGATGGACATGATCTTATTTTATCCTTAATACTATTTAATATAATCATCATAGAAGAATTTAAAGAACTAAGAATAGAAATTAAAAAGTGAAAATAGCTGGAAAAAATTAATATGTACATATATATTTGCTGATGCCGTAATGCTTTGTGTACAGAAACGTAAGATGATCTACAACGAAATATTATGGAACAGATATGGAATGCAATTAAATAAAACAAATACAAAAGTTTTTGCTCCGTTTTATCTTAATATACAAAATAGATAACATATATATCACTAAAGCAGACGTGGTTAATAGAATAGTAAAATCAGAGGGCTTTCCATGATAAAACTATCTACTGACCAACAATAGTGCGATCTTATAAAAATATATCTATACACTAGTAACTAGTAACGAAAAACTTCCTAAAAATGTGTGTGTGTATGTGTAGCTCTGCGTGGATGTGAAATTCGGATAATCGCTACAGAAAAGAAAAGAAAAGAGGTATTTGAAATTTGATGTTATCGAAAAATGTAACTAGTAACGAAAAAGTTCCTAAAAATGTGTGTGTGTGTGTGTGTGTGTGTGTGTGTGTGTATATGTGTATGTGTAACTCTGTGTGGATATGAAATTCGGATAATCACTACAGAAAAGAAAAGAAAAGAAAAGAGGTATTTGAAATTTGATGTTATCGAAAAATGCTTAAGATTAAATGGATAGAAATATTGAAACGAATGAATATTGAACTGAATAAAAGAAGAACGAGAACTTTGGTATAGTAGGTGGAAAGTTGGAAAATTAGGATATAGACGGGAATTTAATTTATATTTGTAAGCAACGATTATTCATTGCTAACCAAAAAACGATTATGAGCAGAGTTCGGTTGATAGTGTTGCTTTATTAACAATATATATGTCATATTTTGGTAAAATAATTACATAATATGCATTAACTATTTTCTTTAATAATATTTGTTTAGTACATATTGTACCTATTTTCCCATTCTCTCAACTTTCCCATTTATTTAAAAAAATCAATAAATGACCTTTATAAAATATTACCCCCTGTCAGATTTCTTCTCAGAAAAGTGTTATCAATGAAAATCGGAGCAAAATATCATTGTAAAACCATAAGCTTCTTCGCTCCTTTCAGAATCTAAAATAGCTAAAAGAACAGGAAGCATGATGTTTGTAGTAAACCAATTAAACTGTTGAAGACGAGAAGAGACTAAATTATAGATATATTTATGCAAATAATATAAGTATTTGAAAAGTTGGAACTAATAAAATATAAAACTTATATTTCATGTTACGCATAACTGCTCTATACCTAGTTTTCAGTTACTTCTTTAAAAAAAAGGCACTTCTTTGTAATGTGATAGACATTTAGAAAAAAATACAATAGTTTCAATTTTTTAACTTTCAAGTAGGTACTTTAAACATTTAGTACTTGTATCATCTTATTTGTATACATCTGAAATAAGAAAAATGTTAATTTTCACAAAGTAAAAAAAAAAATATTATAAATACTTTTTTTTTTTTATATAGTCGAATTTATGTATAGCAGTCATTAATAATATTGTTGTGGATATCATTTGAATAAAAAAATAATTTATGAAAATATTTATAAAATGCAAGTTATTTTTAACGTCTATGGCATATTTTAACTATTATAATATTTAAAAACACAACAATCGAGTACAAGGAGAAAAATAAAAATAAAAAAGTTAAAATTAATTACCTAATTACTATTTGTATATCATACGCAGATTAATTACAAAATGAAAAATATAAACTTATTACTTATTATTAGTATGAAAATATATTATAAACAAGATTTTTTTTATTTTTTTTTTAATCGAGAATTTAACGATCAATAGTAAATATTAAAATTTTTAAGGTATTTTTTTTATTAATGATATAAAAGTTCATTAAAAATCGATACTTTTTAGAAGTTTACAGTGTTCTATAATAATAAAAAAATTATTATTACTACTATGCTGGTTGGTCATAATAATATTATTTTAACCGAAATATCCTTATAATATACGTTTATTATGTATTTCGTGTTTTATCATATATTTTATGACGTATAGTATACTAGGTAGGTATATAATATAATCAAAATTTTCAAAACTTTTGGCTTTCATATTAAAAATATTGTTAAGGACTTATAAATATTGAAGCGCTTTACGGTATAATATATTAATATATAATGGTTTTGATGACTATAAATCATCAAACTATACGGAAAACCGGCCAACTACGTCGTGTTAGAGACTGCAGTTCCGCACAGAAGACGTACCTAATAACTTAATTTATTCATTAATTTATCACGTAAACGGGAACGATGAGATTTTCCTCTTGTCTGTCCCGAACGTCTAAACGTCTACCCGCGCGAAACGTCTAGAGAATCGGATTTGAAAACCATTCTCCGACAATGTAAAATGATTGTACCGTCCATAAAATGTAAAGGGATTTATATATTATATTTTTGTATATATATATATATATATTATATTATATATATTAAGTATAGTGTACATTTTTATAATAAAATTGTAATAAAAAAAAATACATATTCCTCACTACTCTCAGAACCCATAATAATAACAATAGTAATACTAAATATCGATTCGATGGCACGATATTTTCCATTACCCAAAAACATATTTCAAACTTGCACAGCCTAACGGGTTTATAATGGCGCGAAAAAAAAATTATCCGCTCAAAATCAAATATATATATATATATATGTATATCTAATAAGTAATAACTAGTTCTACATTATTATATAATGATGTATATTATAGTAGAGTTTGGTGAATAATATAATTTACCGTATAGTAATAATGTGTAATCCAAACTTTCTCCAATTTTGTAAAATTTGAAATTTATTTATTACCGTTTAGCGATCGCTTTAATGATACGACTTTTCCGTTAATTTACTGTCCGATACCTATTTAAAGGGAAGGTCTACGGCCGTTTTTACGGACGAATATGAAGTTTTTCAATAATAAGCGATCAATTTACACTAATAAGCTGCTGGTGCACCATTCACCTATTACCGCTCGTCCAATTTTAATATTGAAAACTTTTCTTAATTCTGTGTTTTGTAAGAAACATTTCTTCGTTTTTTTTTTTTTTATTACTATTATTTATTTAGGTAATTTAGTTAAAACACGTGATGAATTTACCTTTTTTTCTTAAAATAAACTCTTATTTAATAGTATCACAAAAAAAAATTAAAATAGTTTCCCTACAAAACATAGAAAAGAAGTGTACGAAGTCAAATCATTTTCCAAAACAGAAATTCGACTACCAAAAGTATATTTATTTTACTCCACCTTATATGAAAAACTAATTATTTCCAACCTCTTTAAATTCAACACTATTAATTTCGAATTCGTTTAGAAATATAATTTCAATGTTAAGGTTATATTGGAAGCTGGTTGGTTCGAAAGTGTTCATGAAAATGGTCATCAACATCAACCGGTGTACGTGCGACCATTATTATTTTTTTTTTAATTGACGATTTTACAAAAAAAAAAAAAAGTCTATTCTCAGTATAATAGTTATAATGTTCAGTACAAAACTATTTTCTAATTTGTCTTTTTATTATTATCGTCGTAACTAAATCGTTTGACACGTAATTGCTTTTTGACAATGTCTAGGTAGGTACCTCTATATAGGTATATTATTATGTCCTGTCACGGTTTCCGGTACAAACACCCATGACACAGTCGTGTCTATATACGATATCATTACATTACCGGAGAGATCATGTTTTAGTTTTACAAAAAAAAAAAAAACTAGATAACGATACCCATAACAACATAAATGAATATTATACCTAGTGGAAAAATAACTCTGACGTGTATAATCGTTTACGGTCCAATAGATCAGTAACAATTAATCTCCATTTATACTGCAGCGTTGCACAGACGTATAGGCGGTCGTATACATACCTACATTACGTATATTCATAATGTATATTCTGTGGTATTTAAAAATGTTTTTAGATCATCTAAAGAACGTTCCGAAAGATAAATTATACACATAATAATATTAATAACGCCGAAATTTACAAAACGTTGTACACAACAAAAACGAGTTAAACGAATTTTATGATTTCCCCTATTAAAATGTGCTCGCGTTTGATTTTTAAATAATTCAAAAAATATCTAATCGTTAGGTATATTTTATTTTTTTTATGTAACACTTTGTCTAACGCCGATTCAAAAATTCAAAATTTATATTTAATTATGTACATAACGATGTACATAATTCATTATTATTCGGATAATTAATATAAAATATTGAACAAAAATAATAGTTTTAGTGTTTCGCATGCATAGTGTGAATTATTGATCAAGTAAGTTTTTTCGATTTTCCACGTTTGGCGTCGTTTCTTTCTCATCCCTATAGAGAGTAATTCCGGCGCCAGACTGGCCGGTTAAAAGGTTTCGCAAGACAATGAAGGGAGCAAAAGGAGTAAAAAAAATAACTTGAAGGGGAATGGTTTTGTACTCGAAAAAAAAGGTCCGGGGAAATCTTGATTGATCGACTTGCGGACATATAACGAATGGGCGAACGCTTCTGTTTTTGTTTTTACAATTCAAAGAATTTCAAGGCTGAGAAAAAAACAAAAAAAGAAGAAATAGAAGCATTATAAAAATTATTTACATACTGTTTTAATTATAAAATTTAATAAAAAAAAAGACTGATATATTTCGCACGATGGGTGGGCCACTGTTGTACGTTATAAATTGGGAAGGTAGGAATTTAATTTATATCTGTACGTAATAACAAACCATTGCTAACAAAAACGATTCAGAGCGAAGTTTCTTTTGTACATGTACGTGCATTTTCCCTTTTTTTCTCAATTATTATGAAAATCGATTGAAAAATTAAAAAAATTATCGCTTCAAAGTACTATCCAGATACAATTTCCTTTCAGAAAAATTACTACACTTGCAAATTGGAACAATATTATTGATAGAAAACTTGTTCACAAATAAAATAAATAAAACATCATTGTAAAACTAATACATTCCTCGCTACTCTCCGAATCTAAAACTGTGTGTAGGAACTCTGTTTTCACAAAACCGATAAACTTATTGACCAGATTATGAAAAATAATAACACACATTGACAAGTACTAAACGCAATCTGAGATAAATGTGAAAATGAATTTATTTATAATTCACAACTTACTATATTGTTTGACAATAAGAAAAAAAAAGTATTCTAAAAATATTCTTTTTACCATTTAAGTATTTCGTCATCTATATGGTATTTAATATTTGGCCAAAAATATATATATATATACATGTTCTGTTAATACAATAATTCGATAAAGTCAAAGAATGTTAATTTATAAACATTATTTAACGTTTATCGAATTCTGAGCGGAGCCGCAAGAGAATTAATATTAGATGTACGACGATGTGTATTTTTACTTTTCTATACAATACGCACACTTTAATACCTATAAGATATAATATACGTGGCAATCAACGCATTCAAAAAACTTCATATAAACACTTTGGAGATAGAAGCTAGAGGTATTCGAACACAGATGGTATATACTTCTAAAAAACCATCTTTAAAAATTCCCGGTTCGTTGGCCGGAATATAAATACAAAAAACTGAAATAACGACAAGAAAATAATAATTATTATATAAATATTTTAATGAAACGTTTAAATGTTAATTTTCTCCAAGTTGGAATCGTTTTTTAAGTACGATAATAATTATCGCCGCGTTAAAATTAAAAATAAATTAATAATACTGTACGATATTTATAATATGCATGCATGTGTGTGGGTGTGCATGTGTGTGAACGTATACTATTCGCCTGTGCTGAGATAAGTAAGATAGATGAGTACTTATACCTACACCTGACATTTAAATATTGTTAAACGAATATTATTATTTAAACTCTTGTAAGTTACGAGAATATTAAATAATAATTTTATAAATGGAATACATCGATACTAGACGGGTTGGAATAGGCACAGATTTTTTTTATTTCACAAAATTAAAAATGTATTTAAGAACGATTATTTTTACAGTTTTATTTTATCTACTTACCTACTATTGTATTTTACTGTATTGTTATACGTACATACCTATTTACACGTATTTTTGAAAACGTTATAACTAAATAGTACTATGGAAAATCTAAAAAATGTTTGTACGACAAAACCTACTACAGCCCTCCTCATTTTTTTAAATTATATTATTCGTGTGCAAACTATGATTATTTTAACCTAAACTAAACTATAATTAGAATCTAATTTACGTACTTAGTAACGTAATAATTATGCTATGTTACCAGTTAGTTAGACTGAGACAGCAAATGCGGATATAGCGTCCTCTTAAGCTGACGTCGAACATGAATTTACCGTCTCTGTCAGGCAACATGAGAAAATGCAGTAACCACTTGCATAGTCCCAATATATATTAGGCCTCGTTGGTCATAAAAAATTGATTTTACTGACAAAATCATCACGAAAAGTTTTACTAAATGGCATATAGAACAGATTTGTTGAAATATCAATCTATTGATTTTGTATGATTTTTTTTTTTTGAAAATATTTTTAAACGCAAATTAAATCAGTTTTAAAAAAAAAATTTAAAACTTTCAATTGGAAATACAAAAATAGATGTTATCCATATTGCCCGTTAGATAGACATCGGTTCAAATACGCTTTCGACGTCTTCTCTTAAGTTTAAGAAAATATAAATATTCTATCAGTTAGAAAACTTCGTATACAGCGCTGGTAATACTATTTCGAAAACACGTCTTATTCTCTTTTGTCTTCATCCCAACTACTTGGGGTCAGGCAAAACACGAAAGCCTGTTGTTATTAAAAAAAAAAAAACAAGTTAAGAAAACCCACTCTGTGAGCTTGCAAAGTCCCCGGTTTCTAAACGTATTTAAGAATTTTAAAATATAATATACAATTTTGAAAGAATTTCGTTACATAGTACCTATATAATATAATTACGCTTATGCATAGAAACCTAAATAAATTGAAAATATAAATTTGAAAATAGTTAGCAGGATATTTTTAAAATAATTCTAGTGCTAATTTTATTTAGGTCCCTATTAGTATTAGCTGATATGAATGTATATTAATTAGTACTCATATTTAAATTAATAATAATATAATAATAACAATAATGTAATAAATTAATATCATCATTTTTTTTTTATTTTAATGAAATATCAACATACCTAAAATTTATAGCATCTCAACAATTAGTTTTACAAATTAAATTCACTTCTAAAACCCAAAGCTCATTAAATTGTCAAACCAGTGGAGAACAAAACTTATTAACTTTTTAATTATTATTTCATAATTGTAAAAATGACGTGGGAATAAGAAAAATGTACATGAAGAGAAGAAAAACTATTTTTTTATTTTTTTTTTTAATTTAGCCTATCGGAGTGAAGAGAAAAGGTATAAATAAGTTAACAAAATGATAATAAGTGGAGAAAACCACAATATTTACTACCGCATTTGGTGAAAATACAAACGGTACTACTATATATACCCATGTAAATGGTAGATTTATGGTTTAGTAACGAATTGTGACCCATGCGTATTCTAGTAAATATATGACAATTATAGAACGACTGATTGTCCCTAAGGTTGACTGGAATGGTGGTAGAATAGGGATGTTAGGAGCCACTACTCTATATGCAGAGGCGTAGGAGTCAGTAAGATTGTTAATAATAATATTAATATTAAGAATAACATATACCTCATTAATCATTATCAACCGAATCGCCAACCATAACTATGTACTGGTAACTATATGTACACAACGGAAGTATAAGATGTTCAGATGTTTAGAGACTTAAAATCAACGTATTCCTCACAATATTCGCACTGCAGAAACTCTATAAAAAAAAAAAAAAATAGATACCCATACAACATAGTTCTAACCGTGTCAAATATTATTTTATTTGTGAACAAATTCATTAAGGATATTTCGTATTTTTCAGATTTATTAGATTTTCGTTTTTTTTTTTTTTTTTTTTTTTTTTATTTTTTTTTCTAATTTACATCTCGCAATGATTTAATGGCTAATAACAATAATAATAATAATTTACTTTGAACTTGTGACTCGGGAGTTTACTGGAAAATAAAATAACGTTCGGAAATAGAACAACATCTGTTTTTCAACATAAACATATGATAGACATCCCTATGTTATAACATGCACAGTGCACACGCATCCGGATTATTATTATTATTATTATGTACAGCTAAAAGTAGTACCTACTATAAGATTTAGTCACGTCCGTATATAATTACCTATATATAGCTTGTGCTTCTATAACTATTTTTTAACGAACCGTACAGTATAGTGTTATTATAAAATATATATATATATATATGTTTTATACATTTCATTGGAAAACTGTACGTCAGGAGCGACCTAGATAAGGCGGGAGCCGATGAAGACATGTGCCCCATATAAAAATATTTTGGTCCCACGATGCCTCCCCTTACAATTAGTGCATTAGAAATTTAAAAATTCATATTCATTATCATTTTTTTTTTCTTTTATCATTTATTATACGTTTCTTTAAAACATGACTATTACTTTATTCATTGTTAGCACAATTGCATTTGTCTGTATACTGTAGTTATTAGTTATCGGCATTATTCCCATATGATAATATTTTGATTAAAGATACAAGTCCTGATTACTAAAATTGTCCATGAATTATAAAATATCATATTATTATTGACAATTGTATAACTACTAGATAACTGTTTATTAAGTTTTTATTTAAAATTTAACTAATTTTTTAACTACCCTATAAGAAAAAATCGAAAGGACTCCTAGTCGTGTCTCTCTTCGCTTTACAAAAGTAGTACACCGCCACTCTTGCACGTTTTTATTTTCGCGAAATACGTTAGTCGTATTATACGACTAATGGAAAATTTCAAAAGTACACAACAATATTACAAATAGATACATACAAATATTTCAAACTTTTACTTAACTATAATGACATTATCCGATTAAGATCCGAGCACTACCTATTGGATAAAATAAAAATATCTCGTTTATCTCGTAAATTACCCGGGTAATTTGTACAACGTTGTTGAATTGGTGAAGTACATACTTTAATAATTTGATATCTTTACCTTGTGACCTTAAGTGGTAAAACCGAATGTATTTTGGATGTACCCTAGAGGGATTACTAACTCGCTTGAGTTGTTTTAAAAAAATATTACTCGATTTATGTTACATACAATTATAACCATCCGAATACTACTACCTATACATCACACCATCTAATGTATGAATTGATTTAATAATGTATACATTGCACAAATATTTAAGTCGGATAATATATAAATTATACTGTCCATACCTATGAATAAGGTTTACATTATCTGCGGGTAATATTAACACTATCCGTTTTATACCTTACCCGCGAACATATATAAGCTATAAATCGTTACCGATATTACCTACATAAAATTAATTTAAACCGTTTGAAAATCCAAATCAAAATATGTCCAGTGACTTATACTCAGTACCAATATTTTTTTTTCTAACGTGTCATGCGTGTTAACACTATTTCGAATCTCCTAATAAACATCGAAGATTTTTAAAAATGTACATTATAGACAATATTTAACAATAGCTTTAACTGTAGTGATATTCAATCGGGTGATTTTAATAAATAATAGCTTTTATTATGGAAAATAAATCCTGAAATTTCCGTCAATCGCTATACGTCGTAATAATAATATTTACCCGTCGAGTATTTAATATAATACATACAAAATAATATGTTCAACGAGCATATTACCCCAGACAAAGAAAAAAAAATTGTATTCCTTAGAAATTAAACTTGGGCACTGACGTAGAAATAATAATTACACGGAAAAAGCTTAGCGCTCCTGGAAATATTATAATAATAATATATGATTATAATCGTCTTTAATTAAACTTGTTTAATGCAATTTCCATTCGTTAACTCATTACTACACTATATGCACGTGTACACGAGATATGATAATATTTTATAATGAAAATATGAAATTGTAAAATAATAACAAAGATAAAAATATTATACCTTGTATGGATAATATTCATAAATTCCCATAAAAACACTGTGTATTGATTATGTATGTTCGTGGTATATACAATTAGGTATTTGAATAATGAAAGAATCGAATTTGAATCGCTACTTTTTGTTCACAAAAAAAAATTAATAAGTTTATACGTAAACATGATTTGTTTGTAGTTAATTGATTACCTGCATTACAAAAGATAACTGTTTAAAAAATTACTCAAGCCGGACGGTAATCGACATGAGCGAATAAGGGATCGTAAGTCAACGAAACAATAAAGTAAATATTCATCAAACAACAAAATAATTCACAGACACAAAAGGTCGTAAATATTCGAGGCAATGTAAATTTTGGCATCGCACCGAGATGTTATTATGCGAATTTCATCGACCCCTCTGCGACTTACTCGCCCGAAAATAATGAATCTATTAAATTAAGACGTATCCTAACGATAAGCCGTGTTAAAACCGTCTAGTTATATAAATACGAAACATTTAGCATTTATAATATAATACCAAACAACCGATAAGCCCATACTTTAGTCCACCTCGACTTATTGTCAATAGCTCACCGGCCCGATCCTACAATAGTCTGTCGCGTACAACAACCGAAACAAAGAAAATGTGACGCTGGAAAAATTGTATCTACTTTATGGTCGCATTATGATGCTATTATGCGCTTAAGACAAATCTACACAGCTATTTTCACGCCAAAAACATTAAAACGAATTCAAAAAGATTAATACCGGGACAAACATACAAAAAAAAAAAAAAATGGTAGGTACCTAACATCTATATAAATCACCTTAATTTATTTACTTTTATCTAAGAATCTTTACAGAAACATAAAATACAATTTTTGTATTTAAACATTTAAAGAGATTTAAGATTTTTAGGATATCGGCCAAAAACGTGTACCTAAGTATAATAATATGAGAAATGTTTTGGCAAAATAAAAATCTCGTAATTTATTTCGCATCACTAATAAAATTAAAATATAAGTCATATTATTAATTATATAATTATACATACATTTTTTTTTTAATCATGAAATTAACAACACATTATACTTTGTTAGTCTTTTTTTATTTTTTTTTATTTTTAGTCGTACTCGTACAATTCATAATGTTATTGGTTTTTTTTATTAATATATTATGTATGTGCATTTAAATTTAAAAACAAATGGTCCGGAAGTTTGCGATGGTTACTGAAAATATTGAATTATACATAAACCTATATATTATATAAATAAATCACAAATGGAAAAGTGTTGTACAATTTAGACGGTTTTAAATTAACGAAAAAAAAAAACAATATTTATATAACACTTAAATAATACTAAACAAAATGAAACTTGAAAAATATTTAAGCGACCAATACGTATATAACTGAGTCGAATTATTATTGAAAGTTTGTTGAAATCTTTTCTATACCTATATCCGATAGCACAATACAACACTACAATTACCAGCTGTATAGTCATGGTGGTAAGTAGCGAATTAATAGTTTTTCAAAATTAAATTAATATAATACCAATACCACTTAAAAATAAAATTAACTTTCCACTATAATAATAATATAATAAGTACTTTATCGATAATGCATAAAAACAAAAAATAATCCCAACAATAATATTGTAAAAAAAAAAAATACTTCTATAACGTCGCCGTCATGCGAAAAGGGTCAAAGTGGAATTAACTTTGTCGGTAAAATACAACTTAATATTTACTATAATGGTCTTTGGAATCAATAATTCATTAGATGTTCTCAATGTTCGACTTAAAACATTTTTGTGAAAATATAAATAATTGTACATACATTTTAAATTCAAAAGAAGGCTCTGGGACTATTCGACTATATTATAATTATTACACTTGCTCAATTTTTGCATGACGGCGAAAATATACAAGCTGAGTAGATCCGCATATGTAATTAGCATTTATGTACTTTGGTCCCAACGAAAAAGGGCTTAAGACGATTTTGTACAGTTTTCGATACGAGTAAATTAAATGATGAATAAAATGTATGCACACGCACTTGTCTGTAAACCAATGCCGTGCACACGGTATAATGTTGAAAACATTATACGCGCGTCTCACGCAGTTCGGACCAAGAAATAAACGTGAAAAATCGCGTAAGACACGGTTTAAAAAAATTAAAAAAAAAAAAAAAAAAAATGATAAAAAAAAACGACAACAATCGACGCCGTCCCCGGGACCGAAGATATTAATATACCGTTTTGTACAAACAAACCGACTCACCCGAAAAACGTGCGCGAGGACCGTGCGTATGTATGTGTACGGGAACTTACGTGGAACGAAAATCTACCGCGAGACCGGAAATCCGCGATTCGAGTGACGGGACAACGGCTACGCGACGTATGACCGAACGGCGTCGGGACCGGGGATGCACTAACAATTTGACGTAATGCACACGTGCTGCCGGGGGCGCGTGTCGCGTATACCGCGGCCGCCCGCGGGAGTCTGCGCCCCGCGGTCGATCGACAGCCGGGGAAACGCGACGCGACGGAAATTTTGACGGGACGAAATGAAAATGTGCGTGTGTGCCACATTATGTGCGCGCAATTATATTGTGCGACCGTCGTCGTCGCACAAAGATTATTAATTGTTATTCAAACCGCGATAAAAAAAAAAATCGCTCGTTTTAATCCTTCGTGCGGCGTATTTATCTTTATTATTATTATTATTGTCGATATTATTGTCGTTATTGTCGTATTGAAATTATCGTGTTTTGCCGCGCAAAGCGGACGCTACACTTGCATGGTGTACGGTTGAGAAAATTCGATATTTCGCGCAATAAAGATTTCCACTATTCCTCTCCTGCAAATCGCGTGTTGCTCGACATTCGGTTGGTGAAAAACATAAGCCGGTCATATGGTTTTTTTCTTCTTTTTTTTTTATGTTTGGCAAAACGTATTTTATTTATTTATTTTGATGGAACTATTTAAATCGGGTGTTTTCAACTCGGGGGTCGCGAATTTAAATTTTTGGTAAAAAAGTGGTATACAGTAAAACAGAAGGCTATAATATATTTTAACCAACAACATTTCTTATATATTTTCCGATTTTTTTTTTTTTCGGGTTTTCACATTTGATGAGAAAACTCTTGAGAAAATCGAAAAATGATTTTTTAAAAGAATCAATCCTTTCCACGCCGATTTCCTTTCAGAAAATGTGCTTCACTTAGAAATCCGAGCAAGTCTTCTGGTAAAAAAAGTATTTACAGACAAAGAAAATACTCAGAATCTAAAATATAAATCTTATTTATTATCACATGTAATGTATTTAATATCGATAAAAGCGTTTATCACAGTCGAACTGATAAAATAAAATATTATGCAGGTTTGCACGATATCAAATCCAAGCGAACAATAACTGTATGCACCTGCTATTACGTAATAAATTTCCAAGTCTTTTTTGATTTATTCAATCCTTCTACATCTATTATACACCATCAATAATATTGTGCAATATCATTGATTTTGTAGGTTTTCCTTAATGCATAACCGAGAAAATAATCAACATATACAAAACGATATTCCGAAATATGTTACTAATTTAACCAAAATATATTGAAAAACAACAAATATTTTTGACGAGACCATGAACCGATATAACATATTATTAGCATTGAGTATTAATTATTTGTGTTTATATTAAATGATACTACAGGTATAGAGTTAATGATCTAATAAGCAGGGATCGAACCTTAACTAATAGCACTTAAAATTGTCAAAAAGCGCTTAAATATTTCATAATACGCCTTTAAAAAACTTATTAAACCCTTTAAGTGCTGAAATAAGCATTTAAAAAATATTATAAAAACTATGAAAATATGCAAAAAAAAACCACTTTTAAGTTTCATATTTAAAAAAGAGCTAATACTGGAAATGGGAGCAGCCATTGTTGTAGGTGAGAAGTTGGTACATAAGATACATAAGGTTATTTCATTTATATCTGAAAGCAACCATAAACCATTGCTTGACGAAGAACAATTTCAAGCGCAGTTTGGTAATAAATAATTTTTGCGATTTTCGTTTAAATTTGATTTTAAAACGCTTATAAAAAAAAAAAAAAAAAGTCGTCCGATTATTTTGTAAATTTTACCACGTCTAGATAAGTCTAATGTAAGTATTAATACCAAGTTTTCAAGTCTCTACGTATATTTATAACTAAATTACAGCAAAAAGACAACCAAAAATTAAAATTTCTTAAAAGCTCTAAAATGGCTCAAACGTTTTGGCAATTATACCGTTAGAAAGTAAATCAAAAAGTCAAAAAAAAAAAGTATCTTGTGATTTTTCGATTAAATAATTTTTTACTGTACGTTTTCATACGTGTTTTTCCACTTGAATGCTTTTATTTAAAAAAATGGCAAAAATCAAAAAACGACCTGTTTAAAGTACCATCTAGACAACTTGTGCTTTCAGAAAAGTTGCTACACTTGAAAATCGGAGTAAGTTTACTAAGAAAAAACGTTTCCAACAAATATAACAAAAAAAAGAAATTTAAAAAAATTAAATAAACATCTTAGTAAAACTAATAGCTCCCCTCGCTACGCCCGGGTTCTAAAATTTTAAACTTGTAATAAATGTCCATAGCACTATCTACTAGATTTTAATGTCAAGCCAGAAGTATAAGCAAATACTACAAGTTCCTAGCCCTGATAATGTGAGAATATAAAACACGTCAATTTGTCAATGAGAGTCTTTTCGATAAAACGTTATTTACCATACATTCTATACATGTTATAATATAGTATAAAAATGTATTATTTATGCTTTGTTTACAATGTCGAGTATTGGTTTGTGTATTGATCCCCCCCCCCTTCCGCTTAATATTTAAAAATTTTAAATACTTAAGCAATTCAAAACAATGTCGAGACACTCTGCAGCAGGACATTTACGAGAAAGAAAAAAAATGCAAAAAAACCGGATAAGCCTCAATGGGATTCGATCTGCTTACAATGTATTCGAAAAATGGACACAGTATAATATTGAAAAATTAATCTTACAAAATACACCGTTCGTACATAATCGATATATTTTTATTATTTTTCTTGTATTCATAATTTTGAATTTGTTACAATGGGGATAAAGCTTATACAAAATGTATAATTTATGGAAATCTAAGTTTATGTTACAGCGTATAGATACTTTACGAAAACTTAATAAGTAATGTGTTTTCGAGATAAAAATTCATAAAATAAGATAAATCTATGTATAAAAAAAACACACGATTACGAGGAGGAAGATGAAATACATATGTACTTTTTATGAGATATATAATAATAATAATAATGTTATGCAAAATGAGAAGCGTGGTTTATAAAATTTCACATTATTCGTACATACAGTCGATAATTATTTACCAATAATATTATTGAGAATCAGAAATTTATATAGATAATAGTCAAAAAATAGTATTAATATTTTGTTATGTTTCGTAAGTTTACAACAAATGAACAAGTAACTCCTGAAATTTACAGGTTGCGCAACTCAACGTACACATATAAATATTGTCCGGTATCTACCAGTACTTGGTTTAAAAACGTATTTCAATAAAAATAAAACTTAATTTAAGAGTTTAAAAAGACTCATTTCCCTTACCGTTTCCGTGATAAAAAATTAATATATTATATAATATATACAAAAAAAAAAAAAAACATTTTTTTTGCTTTAAATGCCGTTCGACCATTACCGATTTTCAACCCGAGTGCAATTCTATCATTTGTATTTTTAATCAAGATTACAATAATTATTAGACCATGTCCATAGGTTCCTCCCGAACAATATTTCGAAACGCCCATATCTAAATATAGCTATAATAGTATTATGTACCCTCTCCATCCCGAGGGATCACCGAGGTGTACATGGTCTTCGGTTTGATTTTAAGATTTTCCCTTCCTCCCACACGCGCGCAACGTCCAAAAAATCGTATTATTATACATAGTACATAATACAACAATATCGTAATATGCGAACGACCATTTGCCAGACGAAAAAGGCGATTTCGCCCCCGGTCATAACTACGAGCGGCAACAAACGAATATCAAAACCACGTACCCGTCCGCCTCTACACCACTACCGACCACCGATCTCTTTGCGTTTCAACGAAAATCTTTGTTGAGCTCTATACGGCTATACGGGTAAGTATGTATGAGATACGCAATGGTATACGCAAATATAACTGCGATGATTCATGATAGTATCACTTTATAATATTCTAATATAGTGTACCTACTGTTATACAAAATAATAAATCAGAAAGACTGCAATATGCCATGCAAGTGGCGTACTAACGAGAGGAAATTAGAGAGATAAACCTACCCCTCCATGACCTTTTTTTTAAATAAATGTCTATTATTTATATGACTACATATTTTTAAATTCAAATGTCTTTCTTTTTTTTTAATTGGAAAAGTCAACAATTTAATGTATTGGTAGGTAATAATATTTATAATATATTTAAAAGAAAAAAAAACTGATTTGTTTTGTTTAAAACGATACCTAAAATACCTATAAACCACTATAGATGTCTATAATATAAAGGCAGTTAGATTAATATCTAAATATTACATAAAGTCAATAATTACGTACCTACGTAGAGTTAGGTATTTGATTTCAATGATCATTTTAGGGCAAATTGAATTATAAATTGATCTCTTTTTTAAAGTTTAGATACACGTCACACAATATTTCACAATTTCCAAATGCAATACCTCTCTCCTTGTCCTTTGCCTTGCAAACCACAAAAGCTTATTTATATGTGTATACAGGCTACATTATATACAGAGTGATTATTTGATTATAATCCGGTGCTTTTCTAGGAGGATTTTAAGTGAATTTGATTTCTGTTTTTTTTTTTTTTTTTTCAATCATTATGGAATTAACAATTGAATATTAGCATTGTTTCTATTTTCAATTTTTCACCACTACATTTCTACCCCCTCCAATTTTCAACACTAATTCGAAAAACTAATATTTTTTTTCTAAAATACTAAACAATTGTCAAATTTACCATTTATGAGATAATTTGAATTAATTTCATTTTTTTTTTTTTAATGCCTTGGGGAATTTATTATTTAAACGATCCATAGGTCTTATAAATGTGTTTATAAATTATGGGTTATAACAACAATTTTAACAATTATAAGACCAAAAAAAGCTAGGGAACTGTAATACATGGATTATAATGATAATAAAATAGATCATGATAAAAAAAAAATCGCCCCGTGCATCGATTATATTATATTAACAGTTTGGCAAAATTGATTGGTTAAATACGTCTAATGTTCATGTCTTGTTATTATGCATGTATTTACTGATTATTTTAATTTAACCGGATAGCCGTGAAATAGTAAATTATATAGGTACATAATAATATATTATAATACCCACCTGGCGAAACTAAGAAGTTTGGGGGGGTCTAACAAGGACTTATTTCTTGCATTATAGTAATTTTTTTATTATTATTATTCAAAATATGTAATAACTACGAAAGTAAATACAAATTTTAACCTTTTAATAATCTACACCGAATCGGGTAAACTTCCATTAAACGAAAAAAAAAAATTTTAAATATTAAATATTGTATTGGTGGTACGGTAAACCGTTTTCATAATAATCTTCTATACAATTATTATTTCCTATCATATAAATGGCTCTAAAAATACAATTAATATTATTAGTAAATAACTAATAATGGTATAATGGTACAAGAGAAACATTAAATTTTGTATTTTTATTTTGTAAGGTAAGAATAAAATAATCACTATTCGTTTGTTTGTTTGTTTGTTTGCGTACGATATTGGCATACTGCCTTTGCAAAATATATTTTCCGTTTTCTTAGGTAGGTACCTACTCCCACGTAGTATCCGTTCGGCTCCTATATACAAATTCATCGTTATTGATTTTCTAGCATACCTACTGTCACAGTACCAATACAATTTTAATTTTTACAAAATAATTATAAGCGGGTATTTTTACACTTTCTTCATCAATCGAATTTATGAATTTATGAACATCCGACTATTAAATATTTATAATATATCGATTTATGGCAAGACCCCATAGATACTCGTCATATGCTTTTATCAAATTCTTCTAAAAAATTATTTTATGAAAAAAAACACACGCTATCGACGTTATAGTCAATAACTTCCTCGAAATGCTCGGATACTAAACGAAATGAAAATATATTATAATTTATAATACGTATATATATGGAGCAAATAACTATTCGTTTTATAAAAATGTCTTTCGTATTCATTATTCAAAATGAACGTTCATTTTAACACGAAATAATTCCCAACAGACACATTTCACATTATTAAACACCCTTTAAATAGTGAAAATACTTGAAACGGTTTTTAACGACAATAATATTCTCGAGATATTAAAATTATTTTCGACTTCGAAAATCGCAATGAATACAAATTATGTTCTGCTCAAAAAATGTCAATGTACATAATTTATCATAACATGCACGTACGAGAATACATTATACATTTACACGAGTTAGATACTCGAATTTAAAACAAAAATATTTAAGAAAGAAAACAAAAATATTACCTAGTTTGGAATGGATATAATTTGGTTTTAATATTGTGTTTAGCTTTAAAGTAAGAAATAAACCGTCCAATATATTATAATTTATAAATAATTTTCTAATAATACTAGAACACAAATTTATATGTTATACATACATAATATTATTACTATATAATATTTTTTTTTTTACATTTTCGCTAAGAATCTTTACGCTTCATACAAATTAAAAATTATTCACAAATTTTTATTTTCCATATTTTTGCATATTTGACCGTAATTGCGTATTTCAATAAAATATATGCACAACCGCTACGAAAAATGTGGTTTTTAATCATCTCCAGAATAACAACTTTTTTACTGTATATTTTTATCATTTTCACTGAATATTATATGAGATGTTTTAATCATTTTTAAAGCACATAAATCCGTGCTCTAGTAAAAATACTTAATCAACATAATCAGTAATCATGTAAATAATTTTAAATATATCACAATCACATCACGTTTATATATAATTATAACACTCATTTTTAAATAGAATATTACAAGACATGCATGTCTCTAATGCATATTGTTATAATATATGTAACCGATGAAAGGTACATTGCATTTTCAAAACATTTAACAACAATATCGCATATACACTCAAAGTGCGAAGAAATCGACTTCATTCCGATTTATTTTCAAGTGTAATGACAAGAGTTAAATATCTGAGAGTAGTCCGTGCTCCTGAATACTTGAGTGATTTATTTAAATTCTATGCAAATTTGAAATCCTACTTTGTTTTATTTATCTCGTTATTTTCAAAAGCAAATTAGTATCAATTTCAAATTCACTAGATGCTGTTGGTCGTAATAAAATATTATAATATAGTAAATATAACAAAATACGTAAATTATTATTAATTTAATTGATTTTGTACTTTATATTATCTATACAGTAATAATAATAACACAAAAAGGAAACTATTCAGTTACCGTAGGATGGCCATCATACATACATATCCTGTTTTAACCAAGATTGTTCTGTTTTTCAGCTTAGCGTCCTATTTTTCCAATCGAAATTAAGTAGGACGCATTTAGTCCATGAGTGTCCTGTTTTATTCCTATATTTTTAGTATTTTTTCATTAAAAAATGATTTTAGTGATTAATTGACAAAAATATTGTCTATAATAAGTCTGCTTTAGATACTATTATTTTATCTATAAAATCTCAACATTTAAAAAATGTGTAGGTATGGTACGAAACAATTTTGTAATAATGAAGCGTTCTATATTTTTAATGTAGTGTGGCGTATAATTACATTATATGTATATATATATATATATATATATATATATATATATATATATATATATATATATATATTAATATACATAAATGTTACGTACTTTTTCTTGTTTTAACAATCAATACATTTTTTTTTTTTTTTACTCAATGCAAAAAAAAAGTGTACAAGTTTTTTTTTTAATATGATCATTTTAAAACCATCCATGGTGATCATAGAGTATTATATGATATTAATATGAGTTATAATACCCCCTGAGAAATTTGAGACGTCTATGATTTTTCAGTATTTCTTAAGTTTAAAATTTTGTTTTACCGCGATCATTACACTATAGTATTGGTAAAAAATGGTTGATTATTATTTGTTCAATAATAATAACAAGTGGAAATACAATTTGTTTCAAAAAATATAAAATATTATACACAATTATTTATACAATGTGATTCATTTTAGCATCATGATCCGTTACCATAACTATGATCAATTTATTAACCTTACCTACTCATCCGGTCCAAATTCTTAACTTGTACATATAACTTATAAACTGTAAACTCAATACCAGTGTTATGAATGCCAACATTTTTAAAAAGAGTTGATACTCATTTATGATATAAAAAGTGGAGGTAAAAATAAATTTGAAAATATTGTTAAACAATCCCATAATTATTGAAAAAGATACATCAAGTCCTTCGAGAAAATCTCCGGATCATACACCGAAAAATCATTTAGGTTGAAAAATAAAATGAAATAAATCTCAAGTTTTCGTATTTGTTCAAATTTCGTTATGAAAATTTATTCTCATCGCTAGATATAATATCAATGTAGACAATTTAAAACAAATTCTGAGGAAAAATTATTATTATTTTTTTTTACACCGACAATTTAATCGCAGCAAAAACACGGCTATGGTACAACAACGTCATACAGTAGAACATTAAAAACTCCCTAGCTTCGTTTATCTTATTTTAAAACATCAACACTATAACGATATTATATTATAGATATACCTACACTTAAACAAGAAATAAATAACCGATCGTCTAATCTCTGTATATACCTATAATAGCTTTATACACGAAACACAGGGGGCGTGTTCGGTTCGAGAAGGAATTCAATAAAATTTCTCAAGAACTATAATATAGTAATAAATAGTGAAAAAATAGAAATCAGGTACATCACAAAACAATATTATGTTCAATGACGTGCGCAGAGGATAGATGAAGGGTTTTATTCCCCTACCTCGTTGACTTAAAAATAATTTAACATGTCGGTATCTATAATAAATATTAAATAACATATCAAAAAAACCTGAACGTCTACATTCTTTTTTTTATTATAAACCCATATCTAAACCACTGGGTAACTTTATAAAAACCGTGCGGGAAATGTCTATTCTACCGGCCACTAAAGATACAAAGCAGCCACGTTTCACCTTATCACTTTCTGTCAACAATACCTTCCCTTAAAAGCGTCCTCATTGATGGCTCATTACAGCCAACCTGTAACATACGTACTATTGCAACCTCTGATAATTTATTACAGGACCCTATACCATAAGCGACTGCAGTCCCTGACGGCTTATTAAAAGCACCTATCGAGTACTATTTTACAGTTTAACAAAACAACTAAATCACATCTTGTGTTACATGAGACTCGATTAATCAATTATTCCAGTTATTCACTTACTCCGCCTGATCTTAACAGATTTGCCTAACTCTTTTTGATCGCGGACTACCGGAAGATTTCCTAGTGTCCCGATGGCCTACAACCCTAGTCTAACCCAGAGTATACCTAAATAGTAAATAAATTAATAATAATTTCTTATCTAGTTATACTCATAATTATCTGATTTCAATGGTAATAAAATTAATAATTTTTTTAGGCAGATTTAATTATAGAAAACAAAATGTTGTTTAAAAAAAGGACATAAAGCGCATATAAGTTAAATTATAAAAATTAATTACAAAAATGTATAAATTCAAAATTAATTATTATTTTTTTTTTCAGTCATTGTACAACAATATTGCATGATTTTCAAATTCAATATCACCCTCCTCGGCAAAATTCTAAAAACGCCACTGATTCCATTGGAATTTCCCGGGAACATGCCACTGATCATGTCGAACAGTAATAATCATTATTTATTCGTGTATAGATATCAGTTCATAAAACGTTATTTGTATTTTATTGTTAAACAGGTACGCCTATATACGTATACCTATAGTAATGATCAGATGTTATATAAGTGTCTTGTTATTTCTGGTGGAAGACAAAAGTTCGTTTTTAAAGTTTCCCGAATAATATTAATCGCGGTACGGTTTATTAATACGCGAGACCTTCTATACAGTTTGCAATCTTAGGGTTTGAGAATACTGCTTATATAGTTAAGAAACTTTGATACGAACGTTAAGAAAGATAATATTATAAAGGGATTTGATATAAATTTACATTCAACCATGACTTGACTAGTTGGCTATAACTTTGAATCCTACAACCCTCAATAAATTAATACATCATTTATATAACTTAGAAAGACGTTTATTTTTTTTTTTTAATCTGCTGATTTTGAAAATATTTATTAGCCAATGTGCTATTCGTAGATTAGGCAAATGAGGTGACGGACATTTTCAAATACAATATAAAAATACATAAAATCGCTTAAAAAATTATTATTTTTATGAGATGTATTATTTTTGACCAAAACTGAAAGAATACTGGGATAAGAGATCAAGCATTGCAATTCGATAGAAGAAAAAAATATTGTAATCAGTATACAAAAAAAAAAACTACACAAATAATTTATATTTTTAGTTATTAAAAAGTAATTGTGTTGTATCTAAGAAATTTCAAATTCAAATTCGAGTTAATATTATTATAGAAGTATAATAATTATTCGAAAAATTATTTTTTAACATATTCACTTATCGAAAAAGTTTCGTTCCCCACTAGGAACAATTAACGACAATGTCTTCTAATGAAATCAATTGATTTTTGGAATAATAAGTTTTTCGAAAAATACGAAAAATAAATCTAAATTCACATTTATCTATTGATATAATATTGAACTGCATTTTAGTAAGTTTATAATTTTATAATGTAATATTTTCGATTAGCTTAAATTTTATAGCGTATACGTATGACGAACATCAAAATGATTTATAATATTCATGCGCTATTCACATATGTACCTAGATTGCAAAGGGTGGTGAACTGACCTGAACATGTACACACTATTATATAATAGATGGGTGTATCATATTTAATTAAACTGCAGAGATTATTTCTTTGGTACAACCCGTTTGATGATCAGTAAAACTGATACGGTCATATTATTATTAACTTACCCTACTTTTATACTCCTATTATAATAAACAGCACAATGTTCATACCAACAATCCAATTTAATTACCATTATTATTAGATAGACGTTACATTTTTATTTTTAGCATTAAAATAAAAGGTACCTATTATTGTTACGCATTTTATTATCGTTTTGACTTTGAAAAATGCACAAAGTTCACTTAATAAAAAAAAAAAATACCAAAAGTACCGTATCTTTTATTCGAAAATACAACTTTTTTAATGAAAAAAATAATATAACCATGCGTTTATAATAAATGCATAACGACTGAAAATATAAATCAGTTGTGAACATCCTGAAAAAATTACCTTATACTTTTTGTTATTACAAAATTTCGGAAAATTTCTTAAGAGGATATCGACTGTTCTGATATGAATATAATAAAATGTACCTTGTATAAATGTAAAATGTAACAGTAATAGTAGTAATAACTAGTAACACTAGTTTAATGTAATGAACGATGGCGGCTCTGCAAGAAAGCAAAGCAAAGGCAGTTCTCCCACAGGTCGTCGAATGAAGATAAACAAAAAAAGAAAGTAGTAGTAGTAGTAGTAGTAGTAATGGCTTACGCAAAATGCCATAATATTTACGAGTTTTATAAAAATTTAAAATATAAACACTTATCAAAAAAAATCTTGACTACAAAGTTTCAATATTTGTACATTATGATAAAAAAAACTTATTGAGAGACCTCGTATCAAATCTTTAAACAAGTATATAAAGCAAAACAAAATCGATAGACAAAAATAATATGTATGTTAAAAATTGCCAGAATATTTTAAAAATTGTACCACGTCTAGAAAGAGCTTATATAAATACTCGGTGAAAATGTCGAATATCTATACAATTACTTTTAACTGAATAACAACTAAAATAACACAATCAAAAATAACAGAAACCGTTATCTCGTCAGTATTTCCGTTTTTTCTCAACTATTGAAAAAACTACAAGGAAAATGGCTGCCCCAATGCACTAACTAGATAACATTTTCATTTAAGAAAATTGCAACACTTGATGATTGGAACAACATTTCCGGTAAAACCATTGTTTACACACAGAATACAAAACGCCAAAGTACGGTGTCTTGTATTCGAAAATATAAATGTTTTAATAAATAATATAAATAATAAATTACATATTATAAAATATGACGGTGCTTATAATATAACGATTAAAATGATCTATCAATCGTTATAACATCCTTAAAACCCGAGTTATACGCGTACCTACATGATATTTGAAATTATCTTAATAATATTTATCTAATTATTATTTTAATAATTTATCTAAAATATGATATAATTACTGTCTATTAGTTAAAGTCGGGAAAAAATGCAATCAACTGAAACGTAGGGTTCGGTACGATAGCGTTTGTGTTATTGTAACGTTTATTCCGTGAGTATTTTAATGCGTAACAAAATGATTTAAAATAAAGACTTGTGTGTCAGACTGTTGTAGGTACGTAGGCATGGAAATTACTTTATACAAATAACAATATGTTTATTTTCAGTGCTGCATACACGCCTTCCTAAGAGTATTGCCTGTATAGTTACCCTCGAGTTTAAAACGGTTTTATAAATTATAAAAATCCACGTGTTTATTGAAAGGTCAATCATTATTCGACCTGGTGGCGACAAGTGATCGATTATCGTCGCGTATTATTATCTATGCCCGACTAATATTACTGTTAGTCCGACTTGACAAGATGAACATCTTAAGTTTTTAGGCGGCTTTATTATCGTATTGTCTTTAGAAACCACAATACGCTAATCAATATGATTTATGATCACGTTGGGCCATACCGAATAAGAAAAAAAAATGAAGCTACACGCGCTCGTCTACTTAGATCGTTGACTCGAATCGTTTTAAGATGTACCTATACTTGTACTACTATATACTATATACTATATTATATACGTGTATTATTTTAACTAATATTTTTCGTCTTAATGAACCGATATATGTATTTCATACACCTAAACTTTTTTTTAAAAAATAGGTCAAGGTACGTTTTATTTAAATGCCCGTGTACCTAATTTTATACTTCAGTATTTTTTTGTTTTTTGTCGAATCATATTCGAAATCGAAAAATAAAGCCTGATACCGCCACAGTAGGAGGGAAGTTGGAAGGGGCGATGTATAGATTAATTTACTTTGTACTTGTACGCAAACCATTGCTGTTGAAAAACGATTCTGAGCAAATTTTCCCCTTGTATCAAAGGTAACCGAAAATCAACAAAAATTATACAAATAAATGTCAATTTTTTCATTTATTGAAAAAAAAAGCAAAGAAAAGAAAAAAATGACCTTTTTAATGCACCAACTAGATCCACAATGCTACAAGAAAATTACTATACAGTTTTTGATTGGAGCAAGTTATCTAGTAGACAATTTGCTTACAAACACAAATAAACCAAAACATATCCCAATACATATCTCGCTCCGCTCAAATCTAAAATGATTTTCATAAAATTGCTTACGTAGGTACCTACATACAAAAGTGATTAAAAACCATAATCGAAAATATTTTTGGTGTCGACGCTTTAATTTCCGTAGGTAGATACATTAAATTTAAAATATAATTCACTATATGAAATAAGAACCTACAAATTGAGTATACGTATATATATATTAATATAAATGTATATTTTTTAAATAAACGTATAAAATAATTAATTCGTACGTTGGTTCGTTTAAGGATTATTCGGAAAAATTAACATATTATGACAGGTTTATAATAAAAATAACGCGAACGGCTTAACTTATTAAACTAATAAATATTTCAAAGAAAAAGTGTATTACTATACGAATTTCATATTATACACATTCCGCATTATGGAAGAACAAAGATTTATATACATAACATATTCCCGACCCGTCGATAAATTTTAATAAAGAATGTACTAAAAATAAAGAAAAAATTAATTTTTGAATACATAACGCGTAAGTTCGCGTATTACTTTGTTGATTAGGTAGGTATCTCACTATAATTGTACAAACTACACTTACATCTTAGTAACGCCATTCTTAATCGCTGATTCCATAAAGGAATCGTAAATTATTTTGAAAAAAAAAAAAACCATCATAATATTTTTATAGTATATACGTACCAATTAATACGATAACTGATAAATTATAGCCAAACATGTTCAAAAATCGCGTTAACTTACCTGAAAACAAAAATAATTATTATACAATTTTGTCCATCACGCGTGTTATAATAATATTTGTTTTTATTTTTTCGTCTTGTAAAAAATATAATATCATTATTCATTAGCCCGGTGCTGTGTCGGACACGAAAGGATTTACATTTTATATTAAGTTTTAACATATTAATATTATACGCACACACGTACGTTACATGCACACTAAAAAGATTATAGGTAGTTGCCTACATTATTATAATACGACTACCCGTATAAAATATTATGTTTTTTTTTTTCGTCGTATTCGAATTAAGTTGTTTAAGAATTAAGATCATTATTTTCGATTTTAACACGAAATACCAATATAATGTCAGGCAGTTTTTTTTTTCCTTGTCAACTCGAATAGTCAACTCTACAAAGAGAGAAAAAAACATAACTTATACAGTGTATACTAATAATATATTATCTTATTCAAATTGATATATTGTATACATATAATAGTGAACACTTAAATTTGTTCAACAATATTAATTATTAATGATAATGTTACTAATAAATAAAATTATTTTTAAGTATTATTGGGATTATTATATGCATTTTCATTTAATTTATTAACTCAATAATAATATTATTATTATCAATTGTATAGTTGTTTATTTAAATACGATAGCCCAACTATTGTTAAATTTGTGAACATTTATTATTGTTTGATACCTATTTCAAATTGAATAAATTAAATTGTCTTATTTATATTCAAAACGTTTTAAAACAAAAACAAATCTGGAAGAAATGCGTAAATTACAATTTTAATTTCAAGTTCTACTTAGAATATCGTTTCCGAATGAAATAATTCGCCTATCTTTTGATGCATAAAATATAAAATATTTAAATACAAAATATGTATTATACTCATATTATAATATAATACAATTTGACTTTGAAATTTGAATAATTATAAATAGATTTATATTGATACCTACTCACTTATATTTATTTGCTGAAAAATGTATACATTAAACAACATTTTTATCAAGTTCGATACATTTTTTTAAACTTTTGAAAATTTAAAAAATAAAACGCAATTTAAATACTTTTAAAACTTGACTATTAAGCGAATGTAAAAATACGGTTTCAAAACAATATGGCTAGCTGACTTAAACGATTAAATTAAATATTTTAAGTGACAATTATTAAATTATACAGTAACATTTTAATATTCAAAATAAGCATATTAAATTCGAGGGACTGTTTAAACTTTTAAGTCCCGAATTGTATTATATCCGAGAAATGTAATATGATGAGTAATATTAGATTATAAGTTTTATATGAATATTAAGAGACGATGGAAATACATTTCAGTGGTATAATGGGTCATGTGGAACTTTTTTAATTTAATAATAATGATTTTTTTGTCAGCTTACAGGTCTTAAGAGGACGCCATATCTGTGTCCACTGTCTTAGTCCAATTAGTCCAACTTACAGGCAATATTGCAACATTTCGTCGCTTTAAACATAAATTATGGCGTTTAGATTGAAATTCAAGTTTAAATATAAATAACAAAATTTAAATATGAGAACAGGGCTGTAATTCTGTGAGTAGATTTTTTCTAAAAAACAGTCGTATAAAAAGATTACTGCTAATAAAAAAAAAACCCATAACTGAAACTTTTTTGTATGGCAATTTCGTAAAAAAAAGCTACGCATACCTCGAAAATATTCTTCTCTTTAAATTTATATTATTTGTGTTTAAACGCCACAATTTAAGTTCTGAGTAATGTAATGTTTTCTTTATTGACAGTTATCGTTAGTTAGACCGATAAAATAGATGCGGGTGTGACGTCCTCTTAACAATATAATAATATTATATATACCTTTTTTTTTTTATATTATTTTGAGCGTAGCTACGAAACTCTATACGTACACGTACAGTGTTTTTTGGAACAAATACCATTCGACAGTATATGGATATCTATAAATAGAAAATTGAAAACAGATGGTTACTATATACGTCTATATAGTAATTGTTATTTCTAGTTTCCTGGTAGGTAGTAAAAAGAAAAATTGTTTTTCTTTTTTTAAAATCTGTGCGAAACCGGCGAGAAGAAACATAAAGACCTTTAAGCTCTTAAAATATATTTTACATTCTAAATTCCAAGACCCGAATAATGTATATTCAAAATCGCTTTTCATGCGCAATAATAAATTAATATTGCCGTGTTCAAAATTAAAATAGTATTACACGACTTTATTTGATGTAGAATGTAGATAAACGAAGAAATTCACTGTTGTACTATATTTTACTGGATGGGTATTGTAGTATTGTTTTAATATGAATTATAATAGTAAAACTTATTAAAATTAAGGATACTTTTTCAGAGCAAGATTTTAACGAATAGTAGATATACGTATATATACGTATTATACGTACATAACATGCACGACATGAATAAAAAATAATTCAAAAATACTAGAATCAAAAAAATACCTACCTACCTACCTACTACCCAAACTAGGTACGTATCTTATTTCTTCATCTAAATTTAATTAGCCATTTTCAGAACACTATAAAATATATCAGCTGAACTATACTAATGAAGTATATTATTCTAACAGAGCTTATATAGAAGGTAGTATATTATAATAAATTATTCGGGACCGGAGGGCGAATTTTAATAGTCATCAATTAATTTAAGGCGAGAAATAAGAATTCGAAAATATATTCTGACGTGTTGGTTTGAAATACTAATGCTAGAATATCTACTTATATGTAGGTACGTAGATATGATCTTGTTTCGTCCGGAAATTTAAGACATATAATACTTCCTTTAGATAGATTTTCATATATACAATAATAAAAATTAATTTACATAACACGCAGTATAATATTGTAAATGGTGTACCAATGGTTCTATTCATGATAGAAAACGATTGTAGAGACACTGTAGTCACAATTAAGAACAGGATTACAAAACATAATTGGATAATAACTGATAAGAAATAGTGTGATATTGATTTTACCCCATAGATATTAAAAATTATAGATTATTTTGCTATCTATAATTTAGCACCGTTACAGAATTTTTCGCTGTCGACGCCAGGTGTCGATCCATTTGCTTTCTATTGCGAATATTATTGCTGTGCATAAATTTATACTAAGTTTGATAAATCAAACCTTAAAAATAATATTCCGCGCTGATTTATGCAACGATGAACGAGAATCAAAATTACGGTATTGGCATAAGTTTACACACTATAAGATATTGTTAACTGTTATGACGAGTATTATAATATATAGGTAGGTATCTAGCGAACAGTGGGTGGTAATCGCGATTGTTTATCATTCTGATACCAAAATCGGCACTGATTAACACTTCAAAATGGAATATAAATTATAACGGTGTCATCCAACTACGGATCCCATTTTGCCGAATGAAAAACCGGTTTAAAAACAGATCGAAAAATAATCTCATTTTACAGGAAAAATCGATATTGTGTAAGCTGCGGCGGATATTTGATCTCACCTTAAAATATGGGAATTTTTCACTTGATTTAACTTTATTGCAAACATTTTCGAAATTCTCGATTCTTTTCCCAAAATATTGTTTTTCATTTTTTTTTTTTTCAAGCAAATACATTAATGCAGTACGTTAAATGATACGAGGTGCCCGGTATGATATTTAATTTGAAACATTTATCGAAATTTTCAAGAAATCTCCTAGGTTTTTTTTTTATTTTTTGATTTTTGTACATTTCTACGGGGCAACAAGGGGCACAACTAATATTTATCTGCTCAGAATCGTTTTTCGTTTGCAATAATTTATCGTTCCAAATAGTAAGTAAACTAAATTACTGTACTACCATTAGTATTATTGCTAAGCATGAATTTCATGAACTAAATAAAAAAGAGCTTGCAAGAAGGACGCACTGCGCAGGGCTTATTACTCGCGAAACTATTCTAAATCTTACTAAAGATACTTAACATAATTTAAACTTTACGCAGTATATATTATATTTTATAGAACAAGCAATTTTATCATAGTTTAGTGATACTTATATCACGATAAAGTTTTCTTATATTTTTTTAATTTAAGCTCTTTTGCGCTGAAATGCTTAGAACTGCCTACAATGACTTTATTAGAAATTTCAATAGTGTAGTATCATAATATTTAACAATCCTCATAAATTCGTACATTAATCATTATGGATCTGGCAAATCTGATCACGGTCAGACTGCAATATATGCCTTTCACGAAATTTTGAAATAATATTAATAATATAAATATGACACTTGTAAAATATAACAATAGTAAAGTATTTATTCATAAACAGCGCTGATGATTCAAGTTTCTCGGATTCAGTCTGTTAAGCATAGACTCGTATATATAAATCGTGTTCGCACGTCACATCGTTCTCAGTTCTATATTTTTGATATAGTTAGTCAAATATATTAACAGTTTAAAATGTATTCATTATTTTATTTTAATCTAATAATAATTGTTAAGTATGAGCGAAGCCCAAGTAAACCTCTCGATTAACACCTACGGAAAATTGACTTCATTAGTCACCTCCCGTGAAATTTTTCTCCGCCAGTTCTATGAATAAATTCTGGACACGTTTATGGCATTAATGTTTTTATATACATATCTAAAAAATCGTTAACGTTTTAATGTGATAAAATATAATGTTGTTTCATATTTTATTTTTTTATAATCAATAATTTAATTTAATTAAAACCCGAGTAACTATATAAGTGGTCGCAGTGAGCAATAATTAGCACGATTACATTTTTACCATCAACTAATAAATACGTTTATATCATGGCTGTTTTACAAAATGGCATGTATAATTCATATTTTTAAAGTTGGTATGTTTCTAACACAACCAATGTATAATTATTAATTATATTACTCATATAACTTGCATTTAATGCGTATTGTTTCACATTTGTAGTTAAATTAATAGTTAAACCTATATAAATGTCTAATTAAAACAAATATTGGGCTTTTAGCCTGTTTAAATTAACTATAAATACATAAATTACATATAATAAATAAATAAATAAATAAATAATTAATTTGTTTAATAAAAAACTGCATAAACTGCATTGTGTCAAAATATAACACCGTCTACTGTTGTTATTTTTTTTTAAATATCACAACCTTATATGAAAAACAAGCAATTTCAAATTAACATACTAAACTTACACTTTATAATATTAAACGAACATTATGATCGTGTTATTCCGGCTGTTTGTAAATCATAATAATTATAATTATACTTATTTTATACTTAATTATATTATACTGTTATAGAACATTAATTATAGTCTATAACGTTACAAATTTGAAATTTTTTTTTATTTTTTGATTTAATGTTTTTTATATACCTTTAATAATTATACTATTTAATAAACATCATATCACAAAGATAACAACAGCAACAAAGAGATAAAATTGTTCGCTTGATCGAGTAATCAAAGACTATAATAGTATAATATGTTTCCAGCACCTCCGTCTCATCATAGTCTCATTCAGACGTAAAACTAATTTTTGCTCTATCCACAAACAAAGCTTCCGAGTGTCGTCGCCAGTTCTCGTATATATTGACAGCAATGTCGAGACACAATGCGCAACGCCCGAAGGTCGTTTTTTTTTTTAGATATGCGGATCACGTATGTCGGTTGTATTATAAAACAGAATGTCTCCCCAACAAGAATGTCAAGCATTGCCCACCATCAGTCGTCCAATTACAAGACCTCGGTTTTCATTTTTTTTTTTTTTTTTCATTTTAAAACGCATTTAAGGAAAACGACGAATTATGTACTGTTTTTATTCGTCTGGATCCCCTCTCCGTTATTCCCCTACGAAAATTCACTTCGAATCTGAACTGCATAATTCTTCGCAGTGAAACAATAAAATAATTTTAAACCATTCTACTTAGGTAGGTAGGTATAGGTACTTTTAACATAACGTGTTTTGATCGTAAAATGTAATGTGTCCCCATTTGTTTATTCCCTTATCCGTTTCCCTTCGTAAAGATTATGAAAGAATATTTTCATCGTGGTCGTAAATTTTAACATTTTATTGATTTGGCCATTATACAGGGGCGGCGTCGTCGGCGGGTTTTTAATGCTACACAAACAGCGATGGCTACTAGCCAAACAAGTTATATGAACTATTGACAGTGACCAAAGGAGATAATAACGGCAGCTGAAGTTATACGTGTACGATTCAATTTCTTTTTTTTATTATTATTATTATTATTAAACTAACCAGCATATTTAAGATTTAAAAAAAAAAAAAAAACATTACCATAAACGTTACAAACACTAAAATATATTATTTCAAACGCACTATATTATAATGTACGGTAAAATAAAAATAAATAAGGTAAGTATCGTAAAAGCCCGATCATTGGTCAAAACATGGTTTTACCAGCAAGTGCTATAGAATTTAGGTACCTCATGAGTAATGTTACTCCCAGACAAAAGCTGATAACATTTGTTATTTTCGAATATTTGCTAAAAAAAAAAAAAAAAAAAAAAAAAAAATTTTTT